>APFE031116430.1:48113-135563 GCA_000404065.3 Pinus taeda
GACTGTATAGAGAAACACTGATGAAGTATGTGGTAAGCAGTGAGGAAAAGCCCCAAAATTTTCCAATCTACTCAATCCATTCTGATATGGATTCTTTTATTTTATTTAATGATGACACCAGTCCTCCAACTGATGATAAGCCGTTATCTTTAGAACAAGAAACATACATCAATGAGGAATCGGTTGCCAAAACCCATGAAATTGTCTCAAAAGTCAAGGCAACCAGCAAACAGCAAGAAGAACATCCCGAAACAGAAATTGTAAGTCTGCCCAATCCTCAAAAAACTGAAACTCTTAATACAACCCTCAAACAAGAAAACACATGGTATTTAGAGTTTTATGGTTCTGTCAACAAGTTAGGAGTAGGGGCAGGAGTATGGATTTACAATACACATGATAATCACGCAGAAGGCCATGCCTATAGACTAAATTTCAAATGTACAAACAACATGGCAGAGTATGAAACTCTTCTCTTAGGCCTTAAACTGCTCAAAGTCCTAGGAGCTACAAAAGTGTCCATCCTAGGTGACTCCAATTTGATTATACAACAAATGAAAGGTAACTTTGTTACTAATGACAGTAGAATGAGAGCTTACAGGGCTGATGCCACTGAAATACTCAATTCTTTCAACAAATTCAAGCTTGCCAAAATTTCAAGAGATCATAATATTCATGCCCACAGTCTAGCAAATTTTGCTAGCGCATGCAAGCTTCCCTCTGAACCAAATCACCATTTCACCATTGAAATAAAACACAGACCTTCGGTCCCTAACAATGTTAAGGATTGGCAGGTATTTCAAAATGATGCCCAGATTAACAATTTCCTCACTCTTGAGGGAGAATTTTCCAACACAAACATTGACATGGATGCCATGAACGATTCCAAACAGCTAACAAAAGAAAATCAGCAGGACCTAACAGCTGCAACAACTAGACAAATCCTTAACCCAACTGTGTTTAACAACACAAACATAGAGCAGTTGAAACAAATGTGTTTAGAGGAAACAACCAAAGTAGAGGATGAGTTTATTGATCTAAAGAGTAATTTTCTACCTGTCGGCCTTACTCCATTAGAAGACATGTTTGATGACAATGATGTGCCCAAAAAGCCAAAGATGGAACCTTTGAATGCTACCATAGAAGAACACAACATAGGAACAGCAGAGCATCCCAGAATGATTAAGTTGTCCAAAAATCTGCCCCCTGATCAAAAACCGAAATACGTGGATTTGTTCAAAGAATTCCAAGATTTATTTGCCTGGAGTTATGAGGACTTGAAGTCCTATGACACCTCAGTGATCCAACATACCTTTCCCTTAAAACCAAATCAAAAACCGTTCAAACAGAAACTTAGGAGAATCAACCCCATGCTCCTTCCCCTTATTGAAAAAGAAATAAAGAGAATGTTTGAAGCAGGTATCATTGCACCCATCAGATTCTCTGAATGGGTATCTAATTTAGTTCCCACTAGGAAAAAAACAGGAGAGATAAGAATGTGTGTAGACTTGAGAAATTTAAACCAGGTCTCTCTAAAAGACCACTACCCTTTTCCCAAAATGGACCATATCTTACAAAGAGTAGTGGGTTCCTCTAGAATTTCTTCACTAGATGGATTTTCAGGATTTAATCAGATACTTGTTCACCAGATGACCAAGACAAGACAGCCTTTACCACACCGTGGGGAACATTTAAGTACGTTAAAATGCATTTTCGGGCTGAAAAACGCTGGTGCGACCTTTCAAAGGGAAATGGATATTGCATTTGCCAAGGAGATACATGATTTCCTTGTTGTATGCCTTGATGAACTAACCCCTTTCTCCAAATCCGACCAAGAGCACCTTAAACATCTAAGGCAAATTTTTATGACATGCAGGAAATATGGCATTTCCTTGAATCCCAAGAAGTCCCTGTTTTCCCTTGAGGAAGGCAAGCTTCTAGGCCATATCATATCAAAAGATGGGATTAGAATTGATCCTGAAAGAATTCAAGCTATCCTCCAAATCGCTTATCCAAGGAACATAAAAGAGCTGCAAGCATTCCTTGGAAAGATCAATTTCCTAAGGAGATTTATCCCAAACCTAGTTGAGCTAATAAGGCTATTGAGCAATATGTTAAAAAAGGATGCCAAGGTAAAATGGTCTCTTGAGACCAAGCAAGCCTTTGAGAGTATCAAAACTGCCTTAACTCAAATCCCTGTCCTCACCAGTCCACAATTCGACAAAGATTTTATCATTTTTTCTTTTGCATCCGAGCACACCATAGCCGCTGTCTTTTTACAAAAAGATGATCAAGGTAACGAAAAGCCAATTGGTTTCTTCAGGCGAGCTTTAAGAGATGCACCCTTGAAATATCAAATCATGGAAAAGTAGGCTTATGCCCTGGTCAAAGCCATCAAAGAGTTCAGAATTGATGGGAGGTAGTAGATGGGCATACTAGATTCCCAGATTCTCAGGATATCAGTGTTATTTCTGTGATTGTTTCTGAATTGACACACAGTTTTGAGGTGAGACTTGAGGCACATCATATCCTTGATTTGGAAGTCCCTATCTGCCAGAGGTAACCATTCTAAATCCATATGTGGTGCATTCAAGGGTGCTATGTTGAGAGCCACTGGAGCCTCCATGCTTCAATTGTTTGTGTTTTGATTGTAATATAGGTTTATGCAACAACAGAAAATAGGACTGTGGCTCTAAGGCTTTTGTCAGGATGTTGGAGACTGAGTTTTATCTAGAACTGACCTCACTGTGTAGAATTTATGGTTTAAAACAAATGTTGCAGAGTCTAGCAGGGTCTTTTAAATGAATTCACTGGATTGCAAGCTCTGTGAGAAAAATGCAGCAGAAATGGGCTTGAATTTTGACCGAAGGAGCGAAACCTTGCAGAGGGAAGTGGAAGTTGAGGAACTCTTTTTAGTAAATAGGACAAAACAGAAGATACAACACGCTGGTTTGGGTATAGGACTGAGCTTTTGCTTGTGGAGATTGCTGCCTTTGGTAAAATTGACAGTCACAACAGAGTTTACCGAATTGGCTTAGAATGTTGGAAAAATAGGGGAAGAGCGCTCATCTTACATGTGATTTGACAATTTTAATTCAATACCTGGGCAGTTTTGGAGTCTCTGCCGGCGAAAATGGGCTCAAAGTGTGTTCTAATGGCCAATTTGCAGAGGAGGGCAAAGTTTGCAGGTTTGCTTTGAATCAATAGCTCACATAGTGCATACAAGGTGGTGAATGATAGGCAGGAGTACTTTTGGATTTGAATTATAGGTCTTTAGGCAATTTCAACAACTAATTTTGGAAAAAATAGGGTTTTCAGGTGAAAAATGGGTAAATACCTGTTTTTATGGCGTAGAGGATAGTTAGCAAGGGTGACTCGAGCTGTGGAGTCGAGCTACGGAGCACATTTGCAGGTTGATGGACTGTGCAATTTCCGGAGGCAGATTGGTCGTAAAATTGCATGCACGTTTGTCGTAGGCGCAACAATAGAAAATAAACAAAAATAGTCATTTTCACGACTTTTTAATGAATTTTGGACATTTTAGCGGTTTTGGCGCTTTTTAACGATGACGTCATCATGACGTTTTTTTTTCGTGTAGCAGGTACGGAGGATGACGTGGCAAATGACGTGGTTGTTGACCAGGAGGGTGACATGGCGGACACGACGACAAGAGAAACAGTGGCGGGTGATGACGCAACGCTAATGGGACAGTCACGTGGGTGGAAGGACATAGGGTGGTAAGCGGTTTCCATCGGACCGCCTTTGGTACGGGGGCAGTATCTGTCAGAGGCGGCCCGATGCAATCAAAATGCACCGGGTGTCCCTGTGCATGACGGTGAAACCATCGACCATCAGGTACTAACGTCCCATCATCGGGGCGCGTCCAATATTGATAAGGACCGTCAGATCTGGGGGAAACAATCCGACTGTGGACGGGAGGGTAAGGTGTCGGAGGTTTATGAAAGGTGCCCATGCATTATTTAAAATTTTAACAATGTTTCGTCGGGGTTTAAACCTTGGGTTATGGGTTGATTTATGTGGTAAAACAGGCTGCTATGGTTATTAGTCCAACCAAAAGTTAAACTAATCCCATTACATATGTGTGCGCGAGGTTATAGTATGATTTAGGAGGGAGGGTTAGCACGGTTGTTTATTTAACCTGGCGTTAAATAAACCCCAAGGTTTTATGAACGCGGAAGGGTTAATATAAAGTCCCAAATAGACTTAATATTTCCCGAACTTATGTTATATGGCTATAGTTGCCAGGGGTAGGGATATTTAGGTATTTTTGGGTTTTTTATATAGTTTTTTATAAAATATGGATGAGGAAATGATAAAGGAGCTGTATACATAGAGTTAGGGTGTTAATATGCCAAGTGATAGGGAAATGCTAAGTTTATAGAGTAAAACTTATATTTTTTAATGAGATGAAGGGGAAATGAGATGATGGTTTTTACACAAGAAATGTGGCTTGTGTTTACCAAGAAAAGGCAATGTTTTGCTTAGTACCTTGCAAAATGAAATGGATTAGGACTATTTGAGCAAATCTCAATATCCTTAGGGGATGTTAGTGAAATTTTGTGGGGGAAATGGAAGGGGAAGTTAGTCATGCTCCATTGAACTTGTAGCCACCTTGCCATGATACTGGTGATAACTGCTTTCTGCAACCTCATAATTATCTGCCTACCCATCCTAAAATATCTAACATTTTTTCTTCCTTTGATTGGGTGCATTTGAGCTAGCAAACCCTGCTTTTCCTTCTTTTCTTTTTACTTCCCTCCTATCTAAAACTATCCTTATTTCAACCAAGGGCTCAGATTGAGCAGTTGGGCCCTTTATTTCTCTACCTAATCTAGTGATCTACCAAGCTTGAACTGTTTAAGAAAATCTTATTCTCTATTCTAAAACAAGAAATTTAAACATGAACTAGCCAGGGTTGCACTGTCTGGCTATTCATCAACTGTAAGAAAATCAGTAATTGCACTTCCTTGTTTACATCTGTCATCAAGCCACTTTCCCGGTCTTCCCTTGGAATTTCTTTCATTTCTCTTTATCTGAATCTTGATTGTTGATAATATGGAACCTTTGCAGCATGGAAAGGGTGATCATATTTGGTATTTCCACAGTCAATCATGAGAGATGACACCTATTGGTATAGGAACCTAATAGTGGCTCCACTTGGGGATGGATTTTCAAAGAGAAAAGTCAAGAACAACAGATCAGATGGCCTCATTCTCACTTCTCATTGCATTTATAAACTTCCCTCAGCTGCAAGCTTACCAACTGAATCTTTGTGGCATAATTACTTTTTATATGAGCTGATCTGAATGTAATTGCAGCTCTGTCTTTGGAGGTTGATTAGAGTTGTTTTTCATAAACAATCAATAGATAACTTTGGAAAAGTAGTATTGCAGAAATGAACACCAAGGGTGATATATCTGTTGGCTTGCTTTTCAAAATTTACTACATCATATCTCCTATCCTAATGCTGAAATGAACTGCTAAAGTAAACCCTTTTTATGTACAAACTACCCACTCCTTGTGTTTTAACAAGGGGGGTCAAAATAATACTTGAGCATTCGCCCATTGACTGGGCCTTCCTAAGCTTCTATGGCATCCAAACTCTTCAAAAAATAGGTGTTGTTTCCTTGTACAGCGTGAATAATAAAGGGGCCTCTCCATAGGAAATCAAATTTGCCATGTTTTCCTTTGTCTTCCCTTCTAGAGTCCCACTTTAGTACTTTGTCTCCTATGAAGAAGTCCCCAGATTTTGTTCTTTTGTCAAAAATTTTCTTGAGTTTGTCTTGCAGAATTTGAGTTCTCTAGTATACTTCCTCTCTAGTTTGTTGCAAGTGAATAGTTTGATTGATTCTCCTTTGGATTGCATTGGGTTCTGCTTGTAACTCTTGCAACAATTTGATCACAGGGATTCCCAAGGATGAGGGGAACACAGCCTCCATGCCATAAAGCAATTCATATCGGCTGGTCCCAATAGATCTTTTTGTGGTCAATCTGTCCACCCACAGTGCATTTACTAAATTTTTATGCCAGTTCTTTTTGTTCTCCTCCAAGACCTTTTTGATGATATTGATCAGGCTTTTATTAGATGACTCTGCTAGGCCATTACCTTGAGGGTAATAAGCTGTGGAATGACCTAAAGTAATGTGGTATTTGTGACAAAAACTGATCATTGTTTTGGACTTGAAGGCAGCAGCATTGTTTGTAATAATCGTTTCTGGACATCCAAATCTAGACAGGATATTGGCTTCTAAGAATTGCATGATGATTGAGTCATTGGCTTGCCTACAAGGGATAGATTCTATCCATTTGGTAAAGTAATCTGTGGCAGTTAAGATCCACTTATGTTGTCCATAAGAGGAGGGATGAATTTCTCCAATGAAATCTAAACCCCATTGTTTAAAAGGCCTTTCAGTTGAAATAGGTTTGAGGGGCAAGGGCAACAGCTTCCTCTTGCCTTCAAAGATTTGGCATTTATGGCAGGAAACTACAAATTTTTTCACATCAGTAAAAAGGGAGGGCCAATAAAAACCAGTGCTTAGAATCATATCAGCTGTGGATTTCTAGTATAAGTGTTCTCCACAGTCCCCTGCATGAAAATCCTTGAGTATTTTGTCAGTTTCATCCTGAACTAAGCAATTGAGCAAAACTCCTTCATAATTTTTCCAAAATAAAACATTGCCTATAATACAAAACTTTGAAGCTTTCATTTTCAAGAATCTCTTTTTGGTTCTGGATAACCCTGGAGGAGCTTGCAGGTTTAACAATACAAAACATATATCAGTGTACCAAGGTGATTGTAAAAAGGTTTGGTTGATCTGTGGAGTTGCCATCTCCTGTTCATTATCCAGTTCATTGATGTTTAGGGCTTGAAAGTTGGTTTCAGTCATTAATTTGGCTAGCCCTTGTCCTTTTATGATTTTTGTTGGCTTGATTTCAATGTCATACTCTAGAATGTTGGCTATCCATTTGCCCCTTTTGCCTTCAATTCCTTCTTGAGTAAGAATATATTTAAACACTGCATTTGGAACATAGGCAATTATATGAGAGTACAAGATATAAATTCTGAAATCCTTTATGGCCTTCACAAGAGCATATGCTTGCTTCTCCTTGATTTGTTATTTGAGTGGGGCATCTCTAAGTGTCTTGCTGAAGAAAGCAATGGGCTTTTCACATCCTAGGTCATCTTTTTGTAATAGGACCGCAGCAATAGTATGCTCAGATGCAAAGGAAAAGATTATGAAATCTTTGTCAAACCTGGGACTTATAAGAACAGGAGTTCCTATCAAAGCTATTTTGATTTCCTCAAAGGCTTGTTTAGCTTCTATTGTCCATTTGACTTTAGAATCTTTCTTCAGCATATCATTCAACAGTCTAATCAGTTCGGCCAGATTGGGAATGAATCTTCTTAGGAAATTAATTTTCCCTAGAAAGGCTTGTAATTCTTTGATGTTTCTTGTGTGAGGGACTTGAAGGATGGCCTGTATTCTGTTTGGATCTATTCTTATTCCATCTTTAGAAATTATGTGGCCTAGGAGTTTGCCTTCTTCCAGGCCAAATAATGGTTTCTTTGGGTTCAATGGTATGCCATATTTTCTGCAAATTAGGAACACTTGCCTCAAATGATCTAAATGTTCTTGGTCTGATTTTGAAAAAGCAGTAAGATCATCAAGGTATACGACTAAAAAGTCATAGATCTCTTTAGCAAAGGCTATGTCCATTGCTCTCTGAAATGTGGGCCTTGTGTTTTTGAGTCCAAAAGGGATCTTCACATATTTAAAGGTTCCCCGGGGTGTTGTAAAGGCAGTGTTATCTTGGTCATCTGGGTGAACTAACATCTGATTGAATCATGAAAATCCATCTAGCAATGATATCCTTGATGCACCCACTACCATTTGTAAAATATAATCCATCTTGGGTAGGGGGTAGTGGTCTTTGATGGAGACTTTATTCAATTTTCTCAGGTCAACACAAAGACTTATCTCTCCAGTTTTCTTTCTAGTGTGCACTAGATTTGAAATCCATTCAGAAAACCTAATGGGTGCAATTATTCCAGCTTGATACATTCTTATGTCTTCTTTTTCAATAAGGGGAAGGAGGAATAGATTAATCCTCCTCAGCTTTTGTTTAAAAGGTTTCTGGTTTTCTTTCAAGGGTATTGTATGTTGGATAACAGATGTGTCATAGGATTTTAAATCCTCATAGCTCCATGCAAAGGCATCTTGGAACTCAGTGAACAATTTAATTTATTTGACCCTTTGGTCAGGAGGCAATGTTTTCGAGAGTTATATAATTTTGGGATTTTCTGTGGTCCCAATGTTGCAGTCTTCAATCTCTGCATTTAATTGTTGCATTTTTCATCTTCTGGGAATGTCATTTGAATCAAATATATCTTCTAAAGGAGTTAGGCCTATGGGTAGGACATTGTCCTTCAGCTCAATTACTTCGGATTCTTCCTCAATCATTTCATCAAAGTTCATTTGTTTGATTTCTTGCAGTTTTCTGTGATTAAAAGTTGTTGGATTCAAAATCAAATCTGTTGCTTCAATTGATATATTTGGCTCAACTTTGTCAATTTGTTGTTGATCATCAATAGTGCTTGTGTCTATGTTTATGCTTGAAAATTCTTCCTTTAAAGTGAGGAAGTTATTGATTTGGGTGTCATTCTCAAATACTTGCCATTATCTGGGATAGCAGGCCTGTGTTTGATCTCAACAGTGAAGTGATGATTGGGCTCAAAAGGTAGTTTGCAAGTGCTGGCAAAGGTTGCCAAACTATGTGCATGTAGGTTGTGTTTTCTTGGAATTTTAGTGAGTTGTGATTCCAAGAAGGTGTTTAGTATTTCCATAGCTGCACCTCTATAAGCCCTTAGCCTAGGATCATTTGTAACAAAGTTTCCCTTTATCTGTTGTATTATCAAATCTGAGTCTCCTAGAATTGAAATCTTGGTGACCCATAGACTTCTAATTAGTTTGAGCCCCAACAAAAGGGCTTCATATTCGGCCATATTGTTTGTGCACTTGAAGTTTAGCCTATATGCATGACCCTGAGCATGGTCATTTTGTATGTTGTGTATCCAAATCCCTGCCCCTGCTCCCAATTTGTTTACTGATCCATCAAACTCTAAGTACCATAAAATTTCTTGATCAACACTTGTCTCAGCAGTTTTGGGGACTTGCTTAGTGGGCAGTGAGTTCGAACTTTGTATCTGATTTGATATGTCAGGTTCACTTGTTACTTCAATCACATCAACAATTTTTTGGTGCTGGTCACTAGATTGTTCGTTCATGTTCATTGTTGGTGTTGTTTCTAGGAGTTTGGACTCAGCATTGGAGCACATGTCAGCATTGTATAAGATAAATGAATCCATGTCAGAGTGTATGGAATAGATGGGGAAGTTTTGGGGCTTCTCTTGACTGCTAACCACATATTTCATCAATGTTTCCTGGTACAACCTCTTTGGGTGGCCAAATACTGAAATGGCGGCATATGACATATCTAGTTGAAAAGATCCTTGAAGTTTTGCACCCCAAGATCTGGATAGTAGCATACCATATTTAGGTGGATATCAGCTACCACCACATCCATCAAGATTTTTTTGGCTGGATATTGGACTAAGGATACACAAAGATCTTTGATTAGGCCTAGACACCTGACCTGGCTGGAATCAAATGAGAACAAGTCCTTGTATGGCCGTGTGATATCTAGGTCTAGCTTTTCCATTACTGACTTAGGCATTAGATTATGGGAAGCACCTAAATCAAACATTGCATTATGTAACACTTTGTCATGAATGTTTAAGCTCACATAGAATGGAGGAACCCCACCATCCACTGTCTTGCCATTGACTTCAGGACCAAAAAACAGTTCTGGTTGATCATCTAGGAAATTGACTGCATCCCTAGTTTCAGATATTTGAAGTGATCTGTTAATTTATTCCCTGTAGACTTCATGTTTGGCCAGTTCTGACAATGGCATGCCTATTTTTATCTTACCTATCTCTGTTTCTAAGTTGAAAGGTTTTTCCACTTGCACTCTTGCATTGTGGACAATAGACTTTTCCTTTTCTGTTGTGTTTTCTAAGTTCTTTTCTTTGTCATGATTGTTGTAAGGAACTGCCTCTGCTTTGGAGTTTACTACAGTAGATCTCTTTACTATTTCTTTTGGAAAAGGGGAGGAAGATGGGTGAGTGTTTGATGGTTCTAGGTCTGAAATGTTTTCTATGATGGGCTCTTTCGGGTCTAGGTCTATCTCAGCTGCGAATTTTGTGAGCAAAGAAGCCTCTTTAGTTTGCTTGGGCAGTTTGGTATCTTTCAGTTTGGTAGGTTCAGGTACATTTATTGTCCTACTTCTCAATTTATATTGTTTATGAACCTTATAGACTGCTGCATCATAGCCTTCTTTAAAATCAAATGATTCTCTAGACTTGGTCTGAAATTGATTTAAATTATGAGCCTCCTGATCCTCCTGTGTCAGGAAAATTTGTTGATCACCATTTAAACCCATTAGATTAATTGCGTGTCCTCTGCAGGTTCATTTCAGGTTGAGGCTTCAGCATAATTCTCTTGAAATGGGGGTCTAATGTTCTTATCAGGGCCAGTCCTTCCAGTAGTAGGGGTTTGACTCTTTCTAAAGTTTGGGATTCTAGTTGAGTTACTTGGTTTCCCTTCCCAGGATGACCTTCTTTCAATGGTATCCACTCTATCTCTTAATCTGTCCATACCTTTAATGATTGCATCTAATTTTTGCTCAAATGCTTAAGGTTCTTCTTTCAGTTCTAGGCCGGTTTCGTTTGGCAATCAAGTTTGCTTCTAACAACTACATTCTGCATGTCTACTAGGCTTAATGGGGCTCTTTCCCTCAGCTGATATGCCATGTCTGAATCAAATCCATCAGGGAATTTGATCAAGGCTAAGTCATGAGGAGGTCTAAGGTTCTGAGGAATGGCACTATAGACATTGTTGAACCTTGCACAATAGTCTTGAACGGTTTCTGGTGGGCCCCTTTTTAAATTGTCATATTCAATTAAAATGTGTAAGGGGTCTTTCGTCTTTTCCCATCTATTTAAAAAGGCTTGATATAGGGCCTCAGGGTTGGCTATAGAATTTGTAGCAAGTGTCTTAAACCAAGTCCTCACATCACCAGTTAGGCTTTGGACAAAGATTTTCATTCTCACATCATCATCATCAATTTCATAGTTCTCAAAATAATCCTGCATTTTCTTGGTGTGCCATTGAGCTATATAGGAACTAGTAGCATCAAAATAGGTGATCTTGCTTTGATAATCTTGGGGCATAGCCCCTGGATTGGTAGGAAACTGCAAAGGAGCATAACGGTCGGCCATATTTATAGGGATAAATGGGGCAGCAGGAAGAAATAGAAGGGCTGGAACAAGGGGGACAGGAGTGGAAATATGGATAGTGGATGGGGGAGTGGAAAGTATACTTTGAGGTGTGGATGAATAACTTGGAGAGGCTATAGTATTGATAGAAGGAACTGTGACTCTTCCAGGGGAAAGTTCAGATTTTCTAAGATTTTGGTGAAGTATATCAAAGTTTGAATCAACAGTTTCTAAGCTTTCTTGTCTCCTAAGGGTTTTTGGGATTAAGTTAGGATTTTCAAAGATAGCTGGGGGATTAGGATTTGGATTGGATCTGGTGTAACTAGTTTTCTTTTTTGGAGCCAGCTTCTAAATCTATTCTTGCTATTTTTGCTTGAATATGTTTAAAGTAGGGAAACTAACCTTTTCTTGATTCCGAAGGTCCCCAGCGGAGTCGCCAATAATGTTATCACTTAGGTTGTTCCCTGGCCCCAGGAGGGAATACGGCCGAGGTAACCACTAACCAATCTTTCAGCTGCAGATCCTAGCCAATCTGCAACCAAAGAGGGCTCTCTCTTTGTGATTTAGATTTGTTTGATTGTATATTAGGATAGTTATTAGATACAAGTTATGTTTGGTGTTTGGAGGATGACATTCAGTAGAACAAGGCAGTAAGTTGAGAGAAGTTCAGACCATTGGGTTGATGGAGTCTAGTGGAAATAAACCTCTGTGTATGGTTTCCTTGGCAATAAGAAAACTACAGAGCAAGATAATTAAACACAGAACAACTTTGAAGCTGAAATAAGATGAAATGAAGTCAAGGAATGAAAGGCAATCAAGAATCTTTCATTATGTTAACAGAGGGAAATTGTATAAACATTATCAGGGAGCAGTTAATAATTCCTTGATGATATTTAGAGTGAAAGAACTAGGGAGACAAGAGCAATCAAGAATTCTTGCCTATGCTAGTCCTGTGGAAAACATAAAAAATTACAGGAATTGAACACAGAGTACAACAAAGTAGATTCTGGGTTATCCTTCTTTCCTATAAATTAGAACGTGATATTTAGATGATAAATAAGACACAAATATAGTAACATAAGAGTAAAGAAGACTTATTGATCCATGTATTAACACGAGAATTCTGCAATATATCGTTTTGCCATCAATTCCACAACTAGTAAGTTCACCAACAAAGCATTATAGTAATTTTTATTTCTGAAGAGTTCTCAAAAAACATACAGCGCAGGTCCAGAATGATATTCACCAGCCAACAATAATACATCTCTTTAGCAAGTATTTATAGAAGTTTAAAAAATATCCCGTAGGAAAATATCTGGACATAAATTTACCCATCTACTCTGGCAGAAGCAATAACTAATGTGGAAAAAACTGCGCAGCAATAACTGAGGAAATAAATATGTTGTACTGGTTGCTGTAGGTCTCCTGTTTGTTGTTTACCTTTTGACTCTGATAGTCGATTGATGACTGCTTTCCTGATGTGTTGTCCTTTGCCACCTGTGTCTGAGCCTGTTTTATCTTTTGGCGCGAATCTTCTCCTCAGCTGATTTGATTTTCCCTGACATTTCCTTTTAAATGTAATGCAAATAATTTACAAAATGGAGAACTCAACTTATTTTGGCAAGACTTCAAGCATGGTTTTCCACCATTGATCTGTTGGTAATTGATGCTTTTTCAATTTAAGCAATGTCTCATCGGCTTCAATGTACCTGTAATAATTTGGTGATACTTGAAAGAGATGTGCTACCTCATGCTCAATAAAAAACAAATCTTCCAGTTTATCATACAAACTTTGCCCTGTGGGAGGAACTGTCTCTTCTGTGCTACTTGATGAAGTTGTAATCTAATTTTTCACATAGGTATTTAGCCTATGAGCATACTGTTCTTGCTTTAACAGTTTCCCACTGCTAGTAATCAAGCTAGGCAAACCTTTGCATTGTAACATTGAAAATTTATGTCTAAAGGATTAAACCTCTGCCTGCATTTCCTGGCATTTTCTTTCCACTGTTTGAAAAACATTTCTCATAGTTAGTACCTTCTTGATGCTTAAAATAGTCTCTGTCCTGTTGTGAATGTCCAGAGATGCTAGTTGTTCACTGGTATGAGTGTTCAAGAAGTGAATCATTTGATTGGCTTGCTCAGGTTTGTTGGCCAATAATACTCTGGCCTTTTGAGTTTCATACTGAGCCAATCCTATCAACTCTATCTGATCAAAAATGGTTTGTATTGTTGTCCACTGATCAACAATAGCTTGGCTGATTTTGTCCTACAAAATAGTTTTTATTTCTGTTAGGGTTCTGTGGAGAGTGAGGTCCTTCTCCAAGGCCTTTATTTTTTTCTCTAGGGCCTTTACTTCCCTGGTCTTTTCTACAACAGTCATCTTTTATTTGTCATAACTAACCTCAATTTTGGCTAGTTTTTCCTTAGTCTCCTTGAGCTCTGCCATCTGGGTCTCCAAGGCCTTTATCTCTTTCATCATTTCCTCCATGCTTAAACTAGCCTCTTGCAATGCACTTGCTGTAGCCACTATTGAAGTTGAGTCACCTGCTGCTGAAGCTGGATCCATGGGAGGCACTGCTGTAGTGACTGCTGGAGGAGGAGATGTGATTATTGGAGCTATTTGGGATGGTTGAGAGGCCAACTCTGGTTGTTTCCCTTGTAGAGCCTCTTCCAATGCTTTATCTGTGTCCAACAGTCTTTGTTTCATCCTCATGAGCAGGCTGACCACATCCTCTTCTTCCTTTTGTTGTGCCACCTCTGTAGTTTGAGGATGTATGGTAGCTGGTAGCTTCAATTGTCTTCCTAGAGCAGCTATGTCCTCCTCCTTTTTCCTTATTAAGGCCTGTGCGCCTTTGGGATCCTTGGGATCATGTCCCAACTCTATAATGATTTCTTCCAAGGATTTTATCCTATTATCCTTGGCCAATGAGGAGGCTTTCTCCAGCTCTAGTTGGGCAGAAGTGTTATACAAAGAATTTTGTAATCTATGGGCCATTAGAGCCTTATCTGCTAAGGTGGAGTATACCATTTCTCTAGCCTGTTTATGCAACACAATCTGGTCTATTGGATGGATGTCTTTGGCAAGAACTTCCAGATTGGTTCTGATATAATATGCAGTTGACTGTGGCTACTGTACAGTGGGTCTGAAGTGACTAAGAGTCATCTTCCCTGCTTGCATGTCATAGGCTGCCATTAGCCTTTGTTGATTTGTAGGAGCCATTCTTAACAATTGATTGTAAAGCTGAAACCTCGCTGGTTTGTTTCTAGCTTTAATTTCGGTGAATTCTCTTTTGATATCTGAGCCCTCCTGGGTCTGTTGCTTGGAGGATGAAACCTCCACACCTAGCTATCTCTCTTGCTCCCGCTGAAAGGAGCTGGCTGATCTTTCCAAAATAGGAGGGATCTGCTGTTCAGAAGTTCCCTCACCCCTGATATTGCCTGTGGTTTCTTCAGTAAATTCCTCCTCGGAATGGGGATTTAGCCTCTGTCTCTTTTCCCCTTGCTGGATTGTAGATGTCCCTGTGGGTGTATCTTCAGGTATGTCCCTCTTTTTAGCTCTTTCTTCATTGTGAGGGGTTTGCAGCACAGGGACTTTAGGTGCCTTTATTTTTGTTGAAGGGCCTTGTTCTTGACCCTTTTCCTGATTTGTGGATAGCTGTTTTGCCATTGTACTATGCTGTTCTGAATGCTCAATTTCCTTGCCTTTCCCTGCAGGTGGAATGGTTTCTTTAGCCGGATGTTGTGAAGATGTAGCAGCTGATGTGCTTGCTGCAATATGTTGAGGCTGTGTGAAGGGGACCTATGAAAAAAAATCCAAGTCAATTCTTTTCTCATATTCTTTCATTTCTTTTTCTATCTTTCTTCTTCAGTAAGCTGTTCATCTAATGTGCCCTCTACCCATTCTTGTTGATTAGCATATTGTTCAATGTGAGGGATTGGCTAGTGCACATATCCTGAAAGCTTGTGTTTGACTCTTCTAAAGCTTATGACATGTTCAGGGTCATATGGTTCCCAAATGAAGCTTTGTTTTAGCATGAGCTCTTCTCTTATCATCTTGTTTGCATTACTCCAGGCTTCTTCCCTTTTATTGAAAACAAAAGGACCCAATTGATGTCTAATTTTGAGCTATTCTTTCTTATTTTTTCCATGGAAATGAGTCAAATCTTCACTGATAAATTACCTGAAATATTCCAAGGAAAAATGTCTCATGGGTACATATCTTGGCAGTTTATAGGGAGGCAACTCACAACCATAAATTCTGATCACCGTGTGGTTTTGGTAGAAGTGCCAATCACTAATGCTGTAGCCCCTTGAAAGATGTAAGATTCTTTGCATTTCAGCAGTGAGCCTACCAGGAGGAGTCATCATCAACAGGCAAGTGGATGGGTAGATGAACATATCAACAAACTCACAATATGTGTACGGAGAGAGGTGGAATTCATGGAAAATTGAGGTCCAGAAGATAACAGATCTCCTCTCTCCTTTTGAGTCTAGTTTCTTGAGAGGAACTTTGAAACTATTAGGGTGATAGTACAATAGCAGATGGTAAATGTAGGAGGTATAGTTAAACACTATTTCTCTCTCCAACATTATGAATTGCTCATGTATTTTGTTTTCTATGAAGGTGGCATAGTCATACATGACAACAGGGGGCTGTCCTAGAGTGAACATGGTCAATAGCACAAACACAGTTTCATCAACAAATTCTCTGGTTTTGCATCCTAGACTGTAGGAAATCATATCTACCAGGAGCCTTCCTGTTTCATTGAATGAGACTTGATGATAGGGTGGAGGATGATTGGCCTGGCACTGTGGCTGCATGAAAAACTGACCTACCCTTGATATTTCTGAACTAGAGAGCTTTGCACCCTTGTCAAGGAGGAGTTTCATTGTAAGAGGAACCAAAGGCTGAGGTGGCTCAAAGTTTAGCATTTCATTTATGGATTGAGGAGTAATGTAGAATAGTACAGACCCATCTGGAGTGAGGATTGCTCTCTGTGTGGGGTCATAGTTTGCATGACATAGATGAATGAAGTCAGGCAGCACATTGACTGATGGGAGGTAGTAGATGGGCATACTAGATTCCCAGATTCTCAGGATGTGAGTGTTATTTCTGTGATTGTTTCTGAATTGACACATAGTTTTGAGGTGAGACTTGAGGCCCATCATATCCTTGATCTGGAAGTCCCTATCTGCCAGAGGTAACCATTCTAAATCCATATGTGGTGCATTCAAGGGTGCTATGTTGAGAGCCACTGGAGCCTCCATGCTTCATATGTTTGTGTTTTGATTGTAATATAGGTTTATGCAACAACAGAAAATAGGACTCTGGCTCTAGGGCTTTTGTCAGGATGTTGGAGACTAAGTTTATCTAGAACTAACCTCACTGTGTAGAATTTATGGTTAAAAACAAATGTTGCAGAGTCTAGCAGGGTCTTTTAAATGAATTTACTGGATTGCAAGCTCCGTGAGCAGAATGCAGTGGAAATGGGCTTGAATTTTGACTGAAGGAGCGAAACCTTGTAGAGGGAAGTGGAAGTTGAGTAACTCTTTTTAGTAAATAGGACAAAACAGAAGATACAACGCGTTGGTTTGGGTACAGTACTGAGCTTTTGCTTGTGGATATCGTTGCCTTTGGTGAAATTGACAGTCACAACAGAGTTTACCGAATTGGCTTAGAATGTTGGAAAAACAGGGGAAGAGCACTCCTCTTACAGGTGATTTGACAATTTTAATTCAATACTTGGGTAGTTTTGGAGTCTCTGCCGGTGAAAATGGGCTCAAAGTGTGTTCTAATGGCCAATTTGCAGAGGAGGGCAAAGTTTGCAGGTTTGCTTTGAATCAATAGCTCACATAGTGCATACAAGGTGGTGAATGATAGGAAGGAGCACTTTTGGATTTGAATTATAGGTCTTTATGCAATTTCAACAGCGAATTTTGGAAAAAACAGGGTTTTCAGGCGAAAAATGGGTAAATATCTATTTTTATGGCACATAGGATAGTTAGCAAGGGTGACTCGAGATGTGGAGTTGAGCTACGGAGCGCATTTGTAGGTTGATGGACTGTGCAACTTCCAGAGGCGGATTGGTCGTAAAATCGCATGCACGTTCTTTACAGGCGCAACAATAGAAAATAAACAAAAATAGTTGTTTTCATGACTTTTTAATGAATTTTGGACATTTTAGCGCTTTTGGCGCTTTTTAACGATGATGTCATCATGATGTTTTTTTGTCATGTAGTGGGTACGGAGGATGACGTGGCAACTGACGTGGTTGCTGGCTAGGAGGGTGACATGGCAGACACGACGACAAGAGAAACAATGGTAGGTGATGACGTAACGTTGATGGGACGGTGACGTGGGCAAAAGGACATAGGGTGGTAAGCAGTTTCCATCGGACCACCTTTGGTATGGGGGTGGTATCTTTCAGAGGCGGCCCGATGCAATCAAAATGCACCGGGTGTCCCTGTGTACGACGGTGAAACCATCGACCATTAGGTACTAACGTCCTGTCGTCGAGGCGCGTCCGATATTGATAAGGACCGTCGGATCTAGGGGAAGCGATCCAACGGTGGACGGGAGGGTAAGGTGTCGGAGGTTTATGAAAGGTGCCCGTGCATTATTTAAACGTTCAACAATGTTTCGTCGGGGTTTAAACTTTGGGTTATGGGTTGATTTATGTGGTAAAACAGGTGGCGATGGTTATTAGTCCAACCAAATGTTAAACTAATCCCATTACATACGTGTGCGCGGGGTTATAGTATGGTTTAGGAGGGAGGGTTAGCACAATTTTTTATTTAACTTGGCATTAAATAAACCCCAAGGTTTTATGAATGCAGAAGGGTTAATATAAAGTACCAAATAGACTTAATATTTCCCGAACTTATGTTATATGGCTATAGTTGCCAGGGGTAGGGATATTTAGGTATTTTTGGGTTTTTTATATAGTTGTTTATAAAATAGGGATGGGGAAATGATAAAGGAGCTATACACATAGAGTTAGGATGTTAATATGCCAAGTGATAGGGAAATGCTAAGTTTATAGAGTAAAATTTATATTTTTTGATGAGATGAAGGGGAAACGAGATGATGGTTTTTACACAAGAAATGTGGCTTGTGTTTACCAAGCAAAGGCAATGTTTTGCTTAGTACCTTGCAAAATGAAATGGATTAGGACTATTTGAGCAGATCTCAATATCCTTAGGGGATGTTAGTGGAATTTTGTGGGGGAAATGGAAGGGGAAGTTAGTCATGCTCCATTGAACTTGCAGCCACCTAGCCATGATACTGGTGATAACTGCTTTCTGCAACCTCATAATTATCTTCCTACCCATCCTAAAATATCTAACATTTTTTCATCCTTTGATTGGGTGCATTTGAGCTAGCAAACCCTACTTTTCCTTCTTTTCTTTTGGCTGCCCTCCTATCTAAAACTATCCTTATTTCAACCAAGGGCTCAGATTGAGTAGTTAGGCCCTTTATTTCTCTACCTAATCTAGTGATCTGCCAAGCTTGAACTGTTTGAGAAACTCTTATTCTCTATTCTAAAACAAGAAATTTAAACATGAACTAGCTAGGGTTTCACTATCTGGCTATTCATCAACTGTAAGAAAATCAGTAATTGCACTTCCTTGTTTGCATCTGTCATCAAGCCACTTTCCCGGTCTTCCCTTGGAATTGCTTTCTTTTCTCTTTATCTGAATCTTGATTGTCGATAATATGGAACCTTTGCAGCATGGAAAGTGTGATCATATTTGGTATTTCCACAGTCAATCATGAGAGATGACACCTATTGGCATAGGAACCTAACAGTGGCTCCACTTGGGGATGGCTTTTCAAAGAGAAAAGTCAAGAACAACAGGTCACATGGCCTGATTCTCACTTCTTGCTGCGTTTATAAACTTCCCTCTCCTGCAAGCTTACCAACTGAATCTCTGTGGCATAACTGCTTTTTATATGAGCTGATCTGAATGTAATTGCAGCTCTGTCTTTGGAGGTTGATCAAAGTTGTTTTTCATAAACAATCAATAGATAACTTTGGAAAAGTAGTATTGCAAAAATGAACACCAAAGGTGATATATCTGTTGGCTTCCTTTTCAAAATTTACCGCATCATATCTCCTATCCTAATGCTGAAATGAACTGCTAAAGTAAACCCTTTTTATGTACAAACTACCCTCTCCTTTTGTTTTAACAAGTGGGGTCAAAATAATGCTTGAGCATTTGCCCATTGACTGGGCCTTCCTGAGCTTCTGTGGCATCCAAACTCTTCAAAAAATAGGTGTTGTTTCCTTGTATAACCTGAATAACGAAGGGGCCTCTCCATAGGAAATCAAATTTTCCATGTTTTCCTTTGTCTTCCCTTCTAGAGTCCCACTTTAGTACTTTGTCTCCTATGAAGAAGTCCTCAGCTTTTGTTCTTTTGTCAAAAATTTTCTTGAATTTGTCTTGCAGAATCTGAGTTCTCTGGTATACTTCCTCTCTAGTGTGTTGCAAGTGAATAGTTTGATTGATTCTCCTTTCTATTGCATTGGGTTCTGCTTGTAACTCTTGCAACAATTTGATCACAAGGATTCCCAAGGATGAGGGGAACACAACCTCCATGCCATAAACCAATTCATATGGGATGGTTCCAATAGATCTTTTTGTGGTCAATCTATCTACCCACAATGCATTTACTAAATTTTTATGCCAGTTCTTTTTGTTTTCCTCCAAGACCTTTTTGATGATATTAATCAGGCTTTTACTAGATGACTCTGCTAGGCCATTACCTTGAGGGTAATAAGCTATGGAATGAACTAAAGTAATGTGGTATTTGTGACAAAAACGGATCATTCTTTTGGACTTGAAGGCAGCAACATTGTCTGTAATAATCTTTTCTGGACATCCAAATCTAGACAAGATATTGGTTTCTAAGAATTGCATGATGATTGAGTCATTGGCTTACCTACAAGGGATAGCTTCTATCCATTTGGTAAAGTAATCTATGGCAATTAAGATCCACTTATGTTGTCCAGAAGAGGAGGGATAAATTTCTCCAATGAAATCTAAACCCCATTGTTGAAAAGGCCTTTCAATTGAAATAGGTTTGAGGGGCAAGGGTAACAGCTTCCTCTTGCCTTCAAAGATCTGGCATTTATGGCAGGAAACTACAAATTTTCTCACATCAGTAAAAAGGGAGGGCCAATAAAAACTAGCTCTTAGAATCTTATCAGCTGTAGATTTCCAGTATAAGTGTCCTCCATAGTCCCCTGCATGAAACTCCTTGAGTATTTTGTCAGTTTCATCCTGAACTAAGCAATTGAGCAAAACTCCTTCATAATTTTTCCAAAATAAAACATTGTCTATAATACAGAACTTTGAAGCTTTCATTTTCAAGAATCTCTTTTTGGTTCTAGATAACCCTGGAGGAGCTTGTAGGTTTAATAATACAAAACATATAACAGTGTACCAAGGTGATTGTAAAAAGGCTTTATTGATCTATGGAGTCGCCATCTCCTGTTTGTTATCCAGTTCATTAATGTCTAGGGCTTGAAAGTTGGTTTCAGTCATTAGTTTGGCTAGCCCTTGTCCTTTTATGAGTTTTGTTGGCTTGATTTCAATGTCATACTCTAGAATGTTGGCTATCCATTTGCCCCTTTTGCCTTCAATTCCTTCTTGAGTAAGAATATCTTTAAACACTGCATTTGGAACATAGGCAATTATATGAGAGTACAAGATATAAATTCTGAAATCCTTTATGGCCTTCACAAGAGCATATGCTTGCTTCTCCATGATTTGGTATTTGAGTGGGGCATCTCTAAGTATCTTGCTGAAGAAAGCAATGGGCTTTTCACATCCTAGGTCATCTTTTTGTAATAGGACCGCAGCAATAGTATGCTCAGATGCAAAGGAAAAGATTATGAAATCTTTGTCAAACCTGGGACTTGTAAGAACAGGAGTTCTTGTCAAAGCTATTTTGATTTCCTCAAAGGCTTGTTTAGCTTCTATTGTCCATTTGACTTTTGAATCTTTCTTCAGCATATTACTCAACAATCTAATCAGTTTGGCCAAATTGGGAATGAGTCTTCTTAGGAAATTAATTTTCCCTAGAAAGGCTTGTAATTCTTTGATGTTTCTTGGGTGAGGGACTTGAAGGATGGCCTGTATTCTGTCTGGATATATTCTTATTCCATCTTTAGAAATTATGTGGCCTAGGAGTTTGCCTTCTTCCAGGCCAAATAATGATTTCTTTGGGTTCAATGATATGCCATATTTTCTGCAAATTAGGAACACTTGCCTCAAATGATCTAAATGTTCTTGGTCTGATTTTGAAAAAGCAGTAAGATCATCAAGGTATATGACTAAAAAGTCATGGATCTCTTTAGCAAAGGCTATGTCCATTTCTCTCTGAAATGTGGCCCCTGTGTTTTTGAGTCCAAAAGGCATCTTCACATATTTAAAGGTTCCCCAGGGTGTTGTAAAGGCAGTTTTATCTTGGTCATCTGGGTGAACTAAAATCTGATTGAATCATGAAAATCCATCTAGCAATGAGATTCTTGATCACCCACTACCATTTGTAAAATATAATCCATCTTGGGTAGGGGGTAGTGGTCTTTGAGGGAGACTTTATTCAAGTTTCTCAGGTCAACACAAAGCCTTATCTCTCCAGTTTTCTTTCTAGTGGGCACTAGATTTGAAATCCATTCAGAAAACCTAATGGGTGCAATTATTCTTGCTTGATACATTCTTATGACTTATTTTTCAATAAGGGGAAGGAGGACTAGATTAATCCTCCTCAACTTTTGTTTAAAAGGTTTCTGGTTTTCTTTCAAGGGTATTCTATGTTGGATAACAGATGTGTCATAGGATTTTAAATCCTCATAGCTCCATGCAAAGACATCTTGGAACTCAGTGAACAATTTAATGTATTTGACCCTTTGGTCAGGAGGCAATGTTTTGGAGAGTTTTATCATTTTGGGATTTTCTGTGGTCCCAATGTTGCAGTCTTCAATCTCTGCATTTAATGGTTGCATTTTTGGTCTTCTGGGAATGTCATTTGAATCAAATATATATTCTAAAGGAGTTAGGCCTATGGTTAGGACGTTGTCCTTTAGCTCAATTACTTCAGATTCTTCCTCAATAATTTCATCAAATTTCATTTGTTTGAGTTCTTGCAGTTTTCTATGATTAAAAGTTGTTGGATTCAAAATCAAATTTGCTACTTCAGCTGATATATTTGGCTCAACTTTGTCAATTTGTTGTTGATCATCAATAGTGCTTGTGTCTATGTTTATGCTTGAAAATTCTTCCTTTAAAGTGAGGAAGTTATTGATTTGGGTGTCATTCTCAAATACTTGCCAATTTTTCACATTATCTGGGACAGCAGGTCTGTGTTTGATCTCAGCAGTGAAGTGATGATTGGGCTCAAAAGGCAGTTTGCAAGTGCTGGCAAAGGTTGCCAAACTATGTGCATGTAGGTTGTGTTTTCTTGGAATTTTAGTGAGTTGCGATTCCAACAAGGTGTTTAGTATTTCCATAGCTGCACCTCTATAAGCCCTTAGCCTAGGATCATTTGTAACAAAGTTTCCCTTTATCTGTTGTATTATCAAATCTGAGTCTCCTAGAATTGAAATCTTTGTGACCCCTAGACTTCTAGTTAGTTTGAGCCCCAACAAAAGGGCTTCATATTCGGCCATATTGTTTGTGCACTTGAAGTTTAGCCTATATGCATGACCCTGATTATGGTCATTTTGTATGTTGTGTATCCAAATCCCTGCCCCTGCTCCCAAATTGTTTACTGATCCATCAAACTGTAAGTACCATAAAATTTCTTGATCAACACCTGTCTCAACAGTTTTGGGGACTTGATTAGTGGGTAGTGAGTTCGAACTTTGTAGCTGATTTGATATGTCAGGTTCACTTGTTACTTCAATCACATCAACAATTTTTTGTTGCTTCTCACTAGATTGTTCGTTCATGTTCATTGTTGGTGTTGTTTCTAGGAGTTTGGCCTCAGCTTTGGAGCACATGTCAGCATTGTATAAGATAAATGAATCCATGTCAGTGTGTATGGAATAGATGGGGAAGTTTTGGGGCTTCTCTTGACTGCTAACCACATATTTCATCAATGATTCCCGGTACAACCTCTTTGGGTGGCCAAATACTGAAATGGTGGCATATGACATATCTAGTTGCAAAGATCCTTGAAGTTTTGCACCCCATGATCTGGATAGTAGCATACCATATCTAGGTGGGATATCAGCTACCACCACATCCATCAAGATTGTTTTGGCTGGATATTGGACTAAGGATACACATAGATCTTTGATTAGGCCTAGACACCTGACCTGGATGGAATCAAATGAGAACAAGTCCTTGTATGGCTGTGTGATATCTAGGTCTAGCTTTTCCATTACTGACTTAGGGATTAGATTATGGGAAGCACCTGAATCAAACATTGCATTATGTAACACTTTGTCATGAATGTTTAAGCTCACATAGAATGGAGGAACGCCACCATCCACTGTATTGCCATCGACTTCAGGACCAAAAAACAGTTCTGGTTGATCATCTAGGACATTGACTGCATCCCTAGTTTCAGATATTTGAAGTGATCTGTTAATTTGTTCCCTGTAGACTTCATGTTTGGCCAGTTCTGACAACGGCATGCCTATTTGTATCTTACCTATCTCTGTTTCTAAGTTGAAAGGTTTTTCCACTTTCACTCTTGCATTGTGGACAGTATACTTTTCCTTTTCTGTCGTGTTTTCTAAGTTCTTTTCTTTGTCATGATTGTTGTAAGAACTGCCTCTGCTTTGGAGTTTACTACAGCAGATCTCTTTACTGTTTCTTTTGGAAAAGGGGAGGAAGATGGGTGAGTGTTTGATGGTTCTAGGTCTGAAATGTCTTCTATGATGGGCTCTTTTGGGTCTAGGTTTGTCTCAGCTGCGAATTCTGTGAGCAGAGAAGCCTCTTTAGTTTTCTTGAGCAGTTTGGTATCTTTCAGTTGGGTAGGTTCAGGCACATTTATTGTCCTACTTCTCAATTTATATTTTTTATAAACCTCATAGACTGCTGCATCATAGCCTTCTTTAAAATCAAATGATTCTCCAGACTTGGTTTGAAATTGATTTAAATTATGAGCCTCCTAATCCTCCTGTGTTAGGAAAATTTGTTGATCACCATTTAAACCCATAAGATTAATTTGTGTGTCCTCTGCAGGTTCATTTGAGGTTGAGGCTTTAGCATAATTCTCTTGAAATGGGGGTTTAATGTTCTGATCAGGGCCAGTCCTTCCAGTAGTAGGGGTTTGACTCTTTCTAAATTTTGGGATTCTTGTTGAGTTACTTGGTTGCCCTTCCCAGGATGACTTTCTTTCAATGGTCTCCACTCTATCTCCTAGTCTGTCCATACCTTTAATGATTGCATCTAATTTTTGCTCAAATGCTGAAGGTTCTTCTTTGAATGTTGTTCTTCTTTCAGTTCCAGCCTGGTTTTGTTTGGCAATCAAGTTTTCTTCTACACTAACAACTACATTCTGCATGTCTACTAGGCTTAATGGGGCTCTTTCCCTCAACTGATATGCCATGTCTAAATCAAATCCATCAGGGAATTTGATCAAGGCTAAGTTAGGAGGAGGTCTAAGGTTCTGACATCACCATTTAGGCTTTGGACTGGCTGTTGTAGGTGTCCTGTTTGTTGTTGACCTTTTGACTCTGATAGTCGGTTGATGACCGCTTTCCTAATGTGCTGTCCTATTGTGCTGTCCTTTGCCACCTGTGTCTGAGCCTGTTTTATCTTTTGGTGCGAATCTTCTCCTCAGCTGATTTGATTTTCCCTGACATTTCCTTTTAATTGTAATGCAAATAATTTACAAAATGGAGAACTAAACTTATTTTGGCAAGACTTCAAGCATGCTTTGCCACCATTGGTCTGTTGGTAATTGATGCTTCTTCAATTTAAGTAATGTCTCATCGGCTTCAGTGTACCTGTAATAATTTGGCCATACTTGAAAGGGATGTGCTACCTCATGCTCAATAAAAAACAAATCTTCCAATTTATGATACAAACTTTGCCCTGTGGAAGGGACTGTCTCTTCTGTGCTGCTTGATGAAGCTGTAATTTGATTTTGCACATAGGTATTTAGCCTATGAGAATACTGTTCTTGCTTTAATAGTTCCCACTGCTAGTAACCAAGCTAGGCAAACATTTACATTGTAACATTGAAAATTTATGTCTGAAGGCTTCAACCTTTGCCTGCATTTCCTGGCATTTTCTTTCCATTGTCTGAACAAAATTTCTCATAGTTAGTACCTTCTTGACCCTTAAAATAGTCTTTGTCCTATTGTGAATGTCCAGAGATGCTAGCTGTTCACTCGTATGAGTGTTAAAGAAGTGAATCATTTGATTGGCTTGCTCAGGTTTGTTGGCCAATAATACTCTGGCCTTTTGAGTTTCATACTGAGCCAATCCTATCAACTCTATCTGATAAAAAATGGTTTGTATTGCTGTCCACTGATCAGCAATAGCTTGGCTGATTTTGTCCCACAAAATAGTTTTTATTTCTGTCAGGGTTCTGTGGAGAGTGAGGTCCTTCTCCAAGGCCTTTATTTTGTTCTCTAGGGCCTTTACTTCCTTGGTCTTTTCTACAACAATCATCTTTTATTTGTCATAACTAACCTCAATTTTGGCTTGTTTTTCCTTAGTCTCCTTGAGCTCTGCCATCTGTGTCTCCAAGACCTTTATCTCTTTCATCATTTCCTCCATGCTTAAACTGGCCTCTTGCAATGCACTTGCTGTAGCTGCTGTTGAAGTTGAGGCACCTGCTTCTGAAGCTGGATCTAGGGGAGGCGTTGCTGTAGTGACTGCTGGAGGAGGAGCTATGATTATTGGAGCTATTTGGGATGTTTGAGAGGCCAACTCTGGATTTTTCCCTTGTAGAGCCTCTTCCAATGCTTTTTCTGTGTCCAGCAGTCTTTGGTTCATCCTCATGAGTAGGCTGACCACATCCTCTTCTTCCTTTTGTTGTGCCACCTTTGTAGTTTGAAGATGTATGGTAGCTGGCAGCTTCAATTATCTTCTTAGAGCTGCTATGTCGTCCTCCTTTTTCCTTATTAAGGCCAGTGTGCATTTGGGATCCTTGGGATCATGTCCCAACTCTATAATGATTTCTTCCAAGGATTTTATCCTATTATCCTTGGCCAATGAGGAGGCTTTCTCCAGCTCTAGTTGGGCAGAAGTGTTATACAAATAATTTTGTAATCTATGGGCCATTAGAGCCTTATCTGCTAAGGTGGAGTATACCATTTCTCTAGGCTATTTATGCAACTCAATCTGGTCTATTGGATGGATGTCTTTGGCAAGAACTTCCAGATTGGTTCTGATATAATCTGCAGCTGACTGTGGCTGCTGTACAGTGGGTCTGAAGTGACTAAGAGTCATATTCCCTGCTTGCATGTCATAGGCTGCCATCAGCCTTTGTTGATTTGTAGGAGCCATTCTTAACAATTGATTGTAAAGTTGAAATCTCACCGGTTCGTTTCTAGCTTTAATTTCAGTGGATGCTCTTTTTATATCCGAGCCCTCTTGGGTCTGCTGCTTGGAGGATGAAACCCCCACACCTGGTTGTCTCTCTTACTTCTACTGAAAGGAGCTGGCTGATCTTTCCAAAATAGGAGGGATCTATTGTTCAGAAGTTCCCTCACCCCTAATATTGCCTGTGGTTTCTTCAGTAAATTCCTCCTCAGAATAGGGGTTTAGCCTCTGTCTCTTTTTCCCTTGCTGGCCTGTAGATGTCCCTGTGGGTGTATCTTCAGGTCTATCCCTCTTTTTAGCTCTTTCTTCATTGTGAGGGGTTTGCAGCACAGGGACTTCAGGTGCCTTTATTTGGGTTGAAGGGCCTTGTTCTTGACCCTTTTCCTGATTTGTGGATGGTTGTTCTGCCATTTTACTCTACTGTTCTGAAAGCTCAATTTCCTTGCCTTTCCCTGCAGGTGGAATGGTTTCTTTAGCCTGCTGTTGTGAAGATGTAGCAGCTGATGTGCTTGCTGCAATATGTTGAGGCTGTGTGAAGGGGACCTGTGAAAAATAATCCAAGTCAATTCTTTTCTCATATTCTTTCATTTCTTTTTCTAATCTTTCTTCTTCAGTAAGCTCTTCATCTAATGTGCCTTCTACCCATTCTTGTCGATTAGCATATTGTTCAATGTGAGGGATTGGCTGGTGCACATATCCTGAAAGCCTGTGTTTGACTCTACTAAAGCTTATGAAATGTTCAGGGTCATATGGTGCCCAAATGAAGCTTTGTTTCAGCATGCGCTCTTCGCTTAGCATCTTGTCTGCATTGCTCCAGGCTTCTTCCATTTTATTAAAAACAAAAGGACCCAATTGATGTCTAATTTTAAGCTGTGCTTTCTTGTTTTTTCCATTGAAATGAGTCAAATCTGCACTACTGAATTGCCTGAAATATTCCAAGGCAAAAAGTCTCATGGGGACATATCTTGGCAGTTTATAGGGAGGCAAATCACAACCATAAATTCTGATCACTGTGTGGTTTTTGTAGAAGTACCAATCACCAATGCTATAGCCCCTTGAACAATGTAAGATTCTTTGCATTTCAGCAGTGAGCCTGCCAGGAGGAGTCATCATCAACAGGCAAGTGGCTGGGTAGATGAACATATCAACAAACTAACAATATGTGTAGGGAGAGAGGTGGACTTCATGGAAAATTGACGTCCAGAAGATAACAAATCTCCTCTCTCCTTTTGAGTCTAGTTTCTTGAGAGGAACTTTGAAACTATCAGGGTGATAGTACAACAACAGATGGTAAATGTAGGAGGTATATTTAAACACTCTTTCTCTCTCCAGCATTATGAATTGCTCATGTATTTTGTTTGCTATGAAGGTGGCATAGTCATACATGACAGTAGGGGGCTATCCTGGAGTGAACATGGTCAATAGCACAAACACAGTTTCATCCACAAATTCTCTAGTTTTGCATCCTAGAATGTAGGAAATCATATCTACCAGGAGCCTGCCTGTTTCATTGAATGAGACTTGATGATAGGGTGGAGGATGATTGGCCTGGCACTGTGGCTGCATGAACAACTGACCTACCCTTGATATTTCTGAACTAGAGAGCTTTGCACCCTTGTCAAGCAGGAGTTTCATTGTAAGAGGAACCAGAGGTTGAGGTGGCTCAAAGTTCAGAATTTCATTTATGGATTGAGGAGTAATGTAGAACAGTACAGACCCATCTGGAGTGAGGATTTCTCTCTCTGTGGGGTCATAGTTTGCACGACAAAGATGAATGAAGTCAGGTAGCACATTTACTGATGGGAGGTAGTAGATGGGCATACTAGATTCCTAGATTCTCAGGATATTAGTGTTATTTCTGTGATTGTTTCTGAATTGACACACAGTTTTGAGGTGAGACTTGAGGCCCATCATATCCTTGATCTAGAAGTCCCTATCTGCCAGAGGTAACCATTCTAAATCCATATGTGGTGCATTCAAGGGTGCTATGTTGAGAGCCACTGGAGCCTCCATGCTTCAACTATTTGTGTTTTGATTGTAATATAGGTTATGCAACAACAGAAAATAGGACTTTGGCTCTGAGGCTTTTATCAAGATGTTGGAGACTGAATTTTATGTAGAACTGACCTCACTGTGTAGAATTTATGGTTAAAAACAAATGTTGCAGAGTCTAGCAGGGTCTTTTAAATGAATTTACTGGATTGCAAGCTCTCTAAGAAGAATGCAGTGGAGATGGGCTTGAATTTTGACCGAAGGAGCGAAACTTTGCAGAGGGAAGTGGAAGTTGAGGAACTCTTTTTAGTGAATAGGACAAAACAAAAGATACAACGCGCTGGTTTGGGTACAGGACTGAGCTATTGCTTGTGGAGATTGCTGCCTTTGGTGAAATTGACAGTCACAACAGAGTTTACCGAATTGGCTTTGAATGTTCGAGAAACAGGGGAAGAGCGCTCCTCTTACAGGTGATTTGACAATTTTAATTCAATACTTGGGCAGTTTTTGAGTCTCTGCCGGCGAAAATGGGCTCAAAGTGTGTTCTAATGGCCAATTTTCAGAGGAGGGCAAAGTTTGCAGGTTTTCTTTGAATCAATAGCTCACATAATGCATACAAGGTGGTGAATGATAGGCATGAGTACTTTTGGATTTGAATTATAGGTCTTTAGGCAATTTCAACAACGAATTTTGGAAAAAACATGGGTTTCAGGCAAAAAATGGGTAAATACCTGTTTTTATGGCACAGAGGATAGTTAGCAAGGGTGACTCGAGCTATGGAGTCGAGCTACGGAGCACATTTGCAGGTTGATGGACTGTACAACTTCCGGAGGCAGATTGGTCGTAAAATTGCATGCACGTTTGTCGCAGGCACAACAATAGAAAATAAACAAAAATAGTCATTTTCACGACTTTTTAATGAATTTTGGACATTTTGATACTTTTGGCGCTTTTTAATGATGATGTTATCATGACGTTTTTTGTCGTGTAGTGGGTACGGAGGATGACGTGGCAACTGACATGGTTGCTGACTAGGAGGGTGACATGGCGGACACGGTGACAGGAGAAACAGTGGCGGGTGATGACGTAACGCTGATGGGACAGTGACGTGGGTTGAAGGACATAGGGTGGTAAACAATTTCCATTAGGCTGCCTTTGGTACGGGGGCGGTATCTATTAGAGGCGGCCTGATGCAATCAAAACGCGTCGGGTGTCCTTGTGTACGACGGTGAAACTGTCGACCATCGGGTACTAACGTCCCATCGTCAGGGCACGTCCGATATTGATAAGGACCGTCGGATTTGGGGGAAGCGATCCGACGGTGGACAGGAGGGTAAGGTGTCAGAGGTTTATGAAAGGTGCCCGTGCATTATTTAAACGTTTACCAATGTTTCGTCTGGGTTTAAACTTTGGGTTATGGGTTGATTTATGTGGTAAAATAGGCAGCTATGGTTATTAGTCCAACCAAATGTTAAACTAATCCCATTACATATGTGTGCGTGGGGTTATAGTATGGTTTAGGAGGGAGGGTTAGCACTGTTGTTTATTTAACCTAGTGTTAAATAAACCCCAAGGTTTTATGAACGCGTAAGGGTTAATATAAAGTCCCAAATAGACTTAATATTTCCTGAACTTATGTTATATGGCTATAGTTGCCAGGGGTAGGGATATTTAGGTATTTTTGGGTTTTTTATATAGTTTTTTATAAAATAGGGATGAGGAAATGATAAAGGAGCTATACGCATAGAGTTAGGGTGTTAATATGCCAAGTGATAGGGAAATGCTACATTTATAGAGTAAAACTTGGATTTTTTGATGAGATGAAGGGGAAATGAGATGATGGTTTTTACACAAGAAATGTGGCTTGTGTTTACCAAGCAAAGGCAATGTTTTTCTTAGTACCTTGCAAAATGAAATGGATTAGGACTATTTGAGCAGATCTCAATATCCTTAGGAGATGTTAGTGAAATTTTGTGGGGGAAATGGAAGGGGAAGTTAGTGATGCTCCATTGAACTTGTAGCCACCTTGCCATGATATTGGTGATAACTGCTTTCTGCAACCGCATAATTATCTGCCTACCCATCCTAAAATATCTAACATTTTTTCTTCCTTTGATTGGGTGCATTTGAGCTAGCAAACCCTGCTTTTCCTTCTTTTCTTTTGACTGCCCTCCTATCTAAAACTATCTTTATTTCAACCAAGGGCTCAAATTGAGCAGTTGGGCCCTTTATTTCTCTACCTAATCTAGTGATCTTCCAAGCTTGAACTGTTTGAGAAAATCTTATTCTCTATTCTAAAACAAGAAATCTAAACATGAACTAGCCACGGTTGCACTATCTGGCTATTCACCAACTGTAAGAAAATCAGTAATTGCACTTCCTTGTTTGCATCTGTCATCAAGCCACTTTCCCGATCTTCCCTTGGAATTTCTTTCTTTTCTCTTTATTTGAATCTTGATTGTTGATAATATGGAACCTTTGCAGCATGGAAAGGGTGATCATATTTGGTATTTCCACAGTCAATCATGAGAGATGACACCTATTGGTATAGGAACCTAACAACACCTATATGGCTAATGAAGGTTGATGAACCGAGATCATAAAGGCTTAAAAGTATTCTCATTATGTGGTTTGATCTTGAACAGTCTAGATTTGAATACCGATGCATGTTTTATTCCATAAATATGATGATCCAAGTATAACTGAAGTTTGGAATAGTTGTGATGTTTTAAGTTAGCATTTACAGATATGTACGCAGGTTTTCTTTAGTAAAATAGCATATGCACGTTGGTACAACATATCAAAGTAGTGTATACATCATAAATTGGAATTTGCAGACCTGTCCGTTGGTTCCCTTTGGTAACAATGCATATACATACTGGTTTGACACAAGGAAGTAGCGTATACCTTATGAAGCATGATTTTTAAAGTTTCGGTAGTCTCTGTTTGTTGTTGCAGAGTTTTGGGTTCTATTCTGATGACTGTATTCTGGTAACAGTGTTATGAATGATCATATCGATTGATTGTGATTTGCTTTAGTGATGATGGGTTGTCAATTATTGATTGATTTAGCTATGGTTGATTCAGAAAGTGATGATTGAGTTTCAATGATTGGTTGATGCAGATGTATTTGATGCAGTTATGATTTTCTGAGTTTTAATTTTGTTGATGGGTCTAGTATGAAAATTGGATGAAATGTGGCCTTCAGATTATGTTGTTGTGTTCCAAGAGTATCTAGTATGAAAATTCATGAAACGTGGTCCGTGGTAGAAGAGTGGATTTTTCTGTAGGCTGGCACCTATGTACTAGTAAACATATTGGCTAGTACAAGAGCTAGGGGGTTGTAGCTCCCTTCCAGTAGTAGCTGGAGAATGAGAGAAGGTTGTATCCTTTTGCAGGTAGGTGCTTGTGTACTAGTATAAGTCTGCACCAGTACAAGATTGTAAACAGATTTTCTTATTATTAAAAAGAAGACAGAGACGACAATAGCAGGTGGTTTACCCACATTAGGTTTCCACCTTATATCTTGGTGTTCATGTGTGTTGCTTATGTGTGATGATTTATTTTGCTTTTACTTCATTATCTAATAAATCTTTGATATACTGGTTAAAGCTCAGTACATGATAAATTGTCTAAATCAAAAGTTCTTTGCATATACGTTGGTTGCTTTAAGTATAATCACATATACATGCTAGTTCACTTAGCTGAAGTAGCGTATATAAATTTGTTTGGGAAATAAAATTATTGATCTGATAATACTGATTCACCCCCCTCTTAGTATTATTTCCAACAATTGGTATCAGAGCAAGTGCTTTAGAATAAGCTTGATTTCTTGAAGGGAGATCCATCATCATGAGTAATCAAGAAAGCGTGGCATCCATCAAACCGCCAATATTTGATGGGAGTAATTTTGTTTATTGGAAAATAAGAACCACAACCTATCTACAATAACTTAGAGTGGATGTCTGGGAAATTGTGGAAGGAGGATATACATTTCCAACAGTAATTTCTACATATACAACAAGTAAAAAGCAATATGAAACCAATGTCAGAACTATCAATACTTTGTTGGGAAGTTTGTCACAATCGTAGTCTGTCAAAGTCATGCAGCTCAAATCAACCAAAGAAATATGGGACAAAATCGTTCTGAGCTACGAAGGAGACTCTCAGGTAAAACGTGCTAAACTTCAAACTCTCAGAATTCAATATGAAACTCTTAAGAATCTGGGTGAAGAAATAAAGGAAGTTACCTTAGTTGAGAAAGTTTTCAGATCCTTTTCTGCTAAATTTGAATTGAAAGTGTTTTCCATAGAAGAAAAATAGGATCTGCAGACTATCACTATGACACAACTTCACAGAATCTTAACTACCTTTGAGATGAGAAAAGGAGGACCATCAGATGTGAGAGAAGCCGCATTTAAAGCTTCAGCAAAAGGAAAGGAAGAACAAAATGAATCAGGACGTATTTTAGAAGAAGAAGATGAGGTAAACTTTATCAATAAGCTTCAATGGGGTTCTAGAAGATTTAGAGGTAAGCTACCCTTCAAATGATTTGCCTGTGGCAGAGTCGGTCATTATGGTGCCAAATGTCCTCATAAAGATAAATATGAAAAAGGGAAGGAATATGCAAAATGGAATATAAAACAAGTTGTAAATAAAAGGAGTTACTATACTCGTGAAGATAGCGATGGTTTATCAAATAATGATGAAGATGAAAATAGTAATGACTATAGACTTCTAATGGCTTATGGCAATGATAATTTTTGGGATGCTTTAGAAGAGGATGACCTTCATGAAGAAATCTCTAAACTCAAAATCTATTTAGAAGAAAAGAATATTATTATAGATACCTTAGCATACCAACTTGCTGAAAAAGAAAAACACAATGAAAAACTAGAATGTGAAATTGTGGGTCTAAGAAAGGATCTTGAGAAAACGAAATCTCTCAATCTTAGATTTGCTAAAGGATCTGAAACCTTAAATGAAATTATCAAAGTGCAGCGTTCTCCTCTAATAAAGATAGGTCTTGGATATACTGAAGAAGTATCTCAATCACAGAAGCCATCAACCTCCACTAAAAGCTATCTTGATGCAGCAAAGACCAGTGAACAATATGACAATAGTTAGCAAAGGCATAGAGCAGATGACCAGGTAAATCAGACTCAATTTACTCCAAGGATGAATAGAAGCCACAACCAACCTCAGGTAAATCATACTCAATGTGCTCCAAATATGAATATCAATAGAAACTACAATCACCAGGTCAATAGATTCAATAGTCGCAGGAACTTTTTTCATGGGCAATGTTTTTCATGTCATAATTTTGGACACAAAGTTGCTCAATGTGTTGCTTACAAAACCATCATGGCTAGGGAAGCATGAAATCGAAGGAATGTAACAAGGGTCAAGAAAAGTTCATATAATAACTTTTCTCTTCTTGAAAATGAAATAGAATGCTCAATCTGGAACAACTTTGGTCATGAAGAATCTGAATGTAGGAGAAAATTTCGGCAAACATCTCAAAAGGAGCAAACTCCATTAAATCCAAAGATATGGAGAAGGAAAGAATCTCAAACTGAAATATGTGGTGGACAAGAAAATCATTGGTACATCGATAGTGGATGTTCAAAACACATGGCAGGTGACAAAGAAAAACTTCACTCATATAATGCCTTAGAAAAGGAAAAGAATGTCTCATTTGGAAATGACACTCCTGCTGTCATAAAAGGTAAAGGCTTTGTTTTCTTAAAAGAAAAGGTTAAAGATAAAAATGTTATGTATGTAGACAGTGTAAAGCATAACATGTTGAGTGTTAGTCAAATGTGTGATCAAGGAAATGAAGTGGTGCTTCTATCAAACGAATGTGTTGTTCATGAGTTTGATACAGGAGATACCGTGATCAAAGGTAGAAGAACTCCACACAACTTAAACATACTCAAGGGAGGACAATAACAATGCTATCTAAGCAAAAATGATGAAAACTGGGTGTGGCATAGAAGATTGGGACATCTAAGCTTTTCTCAAATAAGAAAAGCATGCAGATTAAGGGTTGTTTGTGATCTTCCAGATATCAGCATCCCTAAAAATACAATATGCAAACCATGTAAAATTGGTAAGAAAACCAGAGCTCACTTCATTGAGAAAGAAGGGTCAGCTAGTAAGTCTCTTTAACTTGTCCATACTGATTTATGTGGACCATCAAGGAAAAAGTCACCTCGTGGAGAAGCATACTTTATTTTGTTCATTGATTATTTTTCCAGAATGTGTTGGATAGGTCTTTTAAAGCACAAAGATGAAGAATTTGAAAAGTTCCAAGCCTTCCAAGATTTGGTTGAAAATGAATCAAATTGAAAAATCAAATGCCTTAGATCTGATCAAGGAGGGGAATTTACCTTGGATGAATTCTTTGACTTCTTTGAACAACATGGAATGAAAAGACAATTCTCCACTGCAAGGACTCCTCAGCAAAATGGAGTGGTAGAAAGAATGAACAAAAATGTTCAACAAATGGCTCGACCTATGCTAGATGAATTTGGAACTCCTACAACCTTCTGGGGTGAAGTTGCATTCGCTCCGTAACTATTCTAAACCAAGCAAATGTTCAAGTAAATAGCACTCAAACTCCATATGAACTTTGGTATGGTAAGACTCCTACTGTAAAATACTTTAAAGTTTTTGGAAGCAAATGTTATATCAAAAGTATTGATGAAAACCTTGGTAAGTTTGAACCTAGAGCAGATGAAGGTATTCTTCTTGGTTATTCTTCCAGAAGTAAAGGGTATAAATGTTATAATAAAAGACTTGGAAAAAATGTTGAAAGCATTGATGTTGTAGTTGATGAAGCATACAAAAATCCAAAACAGATAAAAAAAAAGATTATGACAATGAAGAAGATGGGGACTATTTTCCCACATCAAATCAAAATGATATTGAAGAAGAAACAAATGAAGCACCAAAAGAAGAGATAAGGGTAGAAGAAAAGACTCCGTCCAGGTATGTTTAGAAAAATCATCCAGAAACTCAAATTTTAGGGGAAAAAGAGGCAGGTGTATAGACACGAAGAACTATTATAGGAACCTCAAGCTATCTAGCATTACTATTCTCCACCGAACTTAAAAATGTAAATGAAGCATGAAAAGATGAATGTTGGGTCAAAGCCATGGATGAAGAACTTGAGCAAATTGAAAAGAATGATACCTGGGAATTAGTTCCTAGACCTCATGATAAAAATATCATAGGAACGAAATGGATATTCAAAAACAAGCTGAATGAAAATGGAGAAGTCACTAGAAACAAGGCCAGACTTATTTGTAAAGGGTATGCTCAACAAGAAGGTATAGATTTTGAAGAAAATTTTGCACCTGTTGCCAGACTTGAAGCCATAAGGAAGTTTCTTGCTCTTTCTAGCTTTCAGAAATTCAAAGTATATCAAATGGATGTAAAATCAACCTTCCTGAATGGAGATTTAGAAGAAGAAGTTTATATTGAACATCCAAAAGGATTCATTCTTGGAAATGATGAAAAACTTGTATGAAGACTCAAAAAGGCCCTCTATGGTCTGAAATAAGCTCCAAGGGCCTCGTATTATCATCTTGACAAATATCTACACCAACAAGGTTTTACAAAAGGTTTAGGAGATAGCAATCTATATACAAAGATTGAAACTGATAAATTGATAATTATTATTGTTTATATTGATGATATCATTTTTGGTAGCAATGAAGAATCCATGAGTCAAAATTTTGTCTCAGTAATGCAACACGAATTTGAAATGTCCTTTCTTGGTGAAATTACCTATTTTCATCGTCTACAAGTTCAACAAAATAAAGATGGCATTTTTCTTCCACAAACCAAATATCTCAAATAGATCTTGAAAAGGTACATAATGGAAGATTCTAAACCTATATGTACCCCAATGGTAATAGGATGTAGTCTAAGCTCAAATGATGAATCAACAACAGTACATCAACCAACTTATAGATCCATGACTGGCAAGTTGCTTTATCTAATAGGTACCTGACCTGACATCATGCATGCAGTAGGAATAGTTGGAAGATTCCAAGAAAATCCAAGGAAATCACACCTTCAGGCAGTCAAAAGAATTTTCAAATATATTCAAGGAACTCAGAACTTTGGTTTATGGTATCCTAGAGATACAGATCTTACTCTTCATGCACATACAGATGTAGATTGGGCAGGAGGTGTTGATGAAAGAAAAAGCACTAGTAGTGGTGCATTCTATATGGGTTACAGATTAGTATCTTGGTTCATCAAGAAACAAATTTCAATTTCTTTATCGATATCTGAAGCAGAATATGTGGCTGCTGCATCTTGCTGCACAAAAATCCTTTGGATGATGCAAACCTTGCAAGACATTCAGATCACATGTACTCCACCCATCTCCATTCTATGTGATAATACAAGTGCCATTAGTATTTCAAAGAATCTATTCATGCACTCCAAGACCAAGTACATACCCATCAAATACCATTTTCTACGAGAACAAGTTCTTGAACAAAAGGTAAAGTTAGAGTATGTTCCCTCCAAAGAACAGGTTGATGATATATTCACTAAATCACTATCCAGATACACATTTGAATATCTTAGACAAAAGCTGGGAGTACTTGTTGCATCATCCTGCTGTTAAATCCAATTATTTAAAGAAAGGTTATTATACATGTTTTTCATGAAGTGTAGTTGCATACACATGCAGGTTTCTATGGGTCAAGGTGCGTATATATTTTTTAGACAAGAAAAACAATGGGGTAGGCACTGATATGGGTGCTCTATCTGATGTTGACTATTACAGTCTATTGATATGCCTTGTTCATTATTTTTTATCTAATTGACAAGATGCCTTGATCATTGACTTATTAACAATGCATAGGTAGCACAGGTTTAGGGTGAGCATTAGCCTTCTCTCATATTCTACATTGTTGGCATTATGGTTTCTGAATACAGTTATGGTTGTAGATACTTTAACCTAGGGTATGATATTATTTTTGTATCCCCACTTTGCATGGGATGGATGATGTAATTATATTTCTGTCATGTATAAACAATTGGTATATCCCCACTTGGATGGCTGGAGGAGTCAAATTTGGTATATCCCCACGTGGTTGGGAAATTGATGTATGCATGAGTCATTGGTGATAGGAAGGTCATACTCACTTAGTTGAGTTATAGAGTCATGTTATTCTTTTGAAAAAAAATTGCAGACTCTGCATATTCTTAAGGGGAGCATGGATGGTTTAGTGCATCTCAGCATGTACAAAGGGGGAGCATGGACGGTTTAGTGCATCTCAACATGTACAAAGGGGGAGCACGGACGGTTTAGTGCATCTCAGCATGTACAAAGGGGGAGCTCAATCAAAGAATTTAGCATGTACTCAGGGGGAGCATGGACAACATAACATATATAAAAAGAGGAGAATATCTTGGTCCACCCTTTACCATTGTTGTCAAAGGGGGAGAGTGACTTGGTGTTGTTGTTGCCATCAAGTCCAAAGGGGGAGATTGTTGACATTATGATACAAGTGTTTTCCTTGATAGCAACTCACTCAGATGAAATATCATAGTGTAGTAGGTCAACAACAAAGAATTACATATCAGACTCCAAAGAATGAAGAAAGAGAGGTATACGCAGGTTCACCTTGTCCAAGCTACGTATACACACAAGTTTATTGAACAAAAGGAGCGTATACGTACACACACATTTTCAGAGAAGGAAAAGCATGTATATCTTTGAAAACCAAAGTTTTTGGTCCAAGGTATTTGACCCAAGGTAATTGGTCCGAGGTATTTGGTCCAAGGTATTGGTCCTAAGTGGTTTTGGTCCATGGCATTGAGAAAGACCTAAAACTATATAAGGAGGAGAAGATCATTAGGCCATGTGTGCAAGTAAATTGAACATCTTATGAGGGGTTGGATCATATATGCAGGTTAATGAGCTTCTGATGGTTTGATTGATCTGATTTAAGGAGGCACCTATATGGCTGATGAAGGTTGATGAACTGGGATCATAAAGGCTTAAAAGTATTCTCATTATGTGGTTTGATCTTGAATAGTCTAGATGTGTTTTATTCTGTAAATATGATGATCTGAGTATGACTGAAGTTTGAAATAGTTGTGATGTTTTAAGTTAGAATTTATAGATATGTACGCAGGTTCTCTTTAGTAAAATAGCATATGCATGTTGGTTCAACATATCAAAGTAGCATATACATCATAAATTGGAATTTGCAGATTTGTATGTTGGTTCCCTTTGGTAACAATGTGTATACATGTTAGTTCAACACAGGGAAGTAGTGTATACCTTATGAAGCATGATGTTTAAAGTATTAGTAGTCTCTGTTTGTTGTTGCAGAGTTCTGGATTTTGTTCTGATGACTGTATTCTGGTAACAGTAATATGAATGACCAGATCGATTGATTATGATTTGCTTTAGTGATGATGGGTTGTCAGTGATTGATTGATTTAGCTATGATTGATTTAGAAAGTGATGATTGAGTTTCAGTGATTGGTTGATGCATATGTATTTGATGCAATTATGATTTTCCAAGTTTTAATGTTGTTAATGGGTCCAATATGAAAATTGGATGAAACGTGGCCTTCAAATTGTGGTGTTGTGTTCCAGGAGTATTTAGTCTAAAAATTCATGAAACATGGTCCTTGGTAGAAGAGTGGAATTTTTTGTAGGCTAGCACCTATGTACTAGTAAACATATTGGTTAGTACAAGAGCTAGGGGGTTGTAGCTCCCTTCCAGTAGTAGCTAGAGAACGAGAGAAGGTTGTATCCTTCTGCAGGTGGGTGCCGCGTATGGTGTAAGTCTACACCAGTACAAGATTGTAAACAAATTTTCTTATTATTAAAAAGAAGACAGAGATGACAATAGCAGGTGCTTTTTACCCACATTGGTCTTCCACCTTATATCTTGGTGTTCATGTGTGTTTCTTATGTGTGATGCTTTATTTTTCTTTTACTGCACTGTCTAATAAATCTTTGATATACTGGTTAAAGCTCAATACATGATAAATTGTCTAAATCAAAAGTTCTCTGCATATACGCTAGTTGCTTTAAGTACAGTCGCGTATACACGCTAGTTCACTTAGATGAAGTAGAATGTATAAATCTGTTTATGAAATAAAACTGTTGATCTAATAATACTAATTCACCCCCCCTCTCAGTATTATTTCCAACAAGAAGAAGCTGACAAATTTTTACAAGAGTTTCATGCAGGTGACTGTGGAGGACACCTTTACTGGAAGACTACTGTGGATAAATTCCCTAGAGTTGGTTTCTACTAGCCTACCTTGTTTTTTGATGTCAAGAAATATATGACCTCCTATCACAAATGTCAAATTTTTTAGGGAAAGGAAAAGTTCTTACCATTACCCCTCAAGCCAATATTTGCTGAAATACCTTTTCAACAATGGGGTCTAGACTTCATTGGTGAAATTCACCCACCCTCCTCTACCCAACACAAATGGATCCTTACTACCACTGACTACTTTACAAATTGGATAGAGGCCATACCTTCAAGGCAAGCCATAGATACTGTTATCAAGAAACCGATATTCTATCTAGATTTGGATGTCCAATGAAGCTCATTACTGATAATGAAACAACCTTTAAATCCAAAAGAATGGTAGAATTCTGCAACAGCCATTCCACAACATATTACCCTCAAGGTAATGGATTGGCTAAAACCTCAAGCAAAAGCCTAGTAAATATCATCAAGAAGTTACTAGAGGATAACAAGAAAACTTGGAATAAAAAGCTAGTCAATGCCTTATGGACAGACAAATTGACTACTAAGAAATCCATTAGTACTTCTCCCTATCAACTGGTTTATGGAATGGAAGTTGTCTTTCCATCCTCTTTGGGAGTGTTAGTAATGAAGATGCATCAAGAAATACAGGTTGAACCAAAGAGTATCCAAAGAAGAATCAACCAAACCATACATCTACAACAAACAAGAGAAGAGGTTTATGTCAAGTCCCAAGTTGTGCAAGAAAAGATATAGATTTTTTTTATAAGAGAACCAAGGTTGATGATTTCTACATTGGTGACAAAGTGCTAAAGTGGAACTCAAGAAGGGAAGATAAAGGAAAACATGGGAAATTTGATTTCCTATGGAAAGGTCCCTATGTCATTTATGCTTATAAAGGAAGTAATGCTTTCTTCTTAAGAGAAATTGATGGTATATATGCAGAAGGTGGGCTAGTGAATGGTTGAATGCTGAAACACTACTTCGAACCTAATTACTAACTTTCATGGGTATATATTCTATTTTCAAAAGCCTAGGTTGGATTGGATAATGATCCTTGAAGTTGAAGCCTGAAGAGAAGGCCCTAAGCTTCAAAAGATTCAATATCATAAGTATCAATGATGCAAATTCATAGAAGGAAATTTTGCAAGGCAACATCAACAAAAATTCAAGGGCTACTGATCTACAAAGTTCTTGACATTTCACAAGGAAATGCCATCCCCAAGTGGAGCCACTGTTAGGTTCCTATGCCAATAGGAGTCATAATTTTGAATGACTAAGGTTAAGTCTTGTAATATTTTACATACATTTGATTTCTACAAATGTTTTCCATATTTCAAAAATTAAAAAATGTAAAGACTGTATGTCCTAAAAGAGAAATAAAAGGACAAAAAGAATAAGAGAAGGTCAAAAAAATGAAAGAATATGAACCCCAAAAACAAAAAGACCATGAAAGTGTGCAAGTCCAAATGCCACTACTATTTACTTTTATGCATAATAATGATTGTGTGCAACTTGTTACTCATGCCACAATCCATGGTAACCAAATAGTTAAATCTTGGTTATTCCATGCTTTGAATTTTATGTTTATTGATTAGAGAATAAAATCTGCCCAAACAGTTCAATCTTGGTAGATCATAGTTAGGTAGAGAAAATTAAAGGAGCTCATAAGCTTAATCTGAGCCCTTGGATGATATAAGGTTAGAATTAGATAGATTTACTTTCCAAAGAAAAATAGATGAATAAGGATTTGCTACCCTAAATGCACCTTATGAAATGAAGAAAATATGTTAGAGGTAAGAAATGGGTAAGTAGAAGAAAGGTTGCTGAACTGCCAAAGTTACTTGGATCAAAGAACATTCATCATGCTTATATACATCTTTCAACATGTATGGTCAACTATGAAGGAAAAGACAAAGGTTTATAAGTTCATATGATTAACTTCCCCTCATTCACTTTTCCCCTTTACTTACTAACTTCCTATCTACAAATATGTTCTAAGTACTTCTAAACATACAAGTCAAAGAGGCTGAGAGCATTTCTCTAACTTTTGGAGGGACCAGACCCTTGCCTTAATGACCTATGGATGCAAGTACTAGAATCCCCTTCATAAACATACTTCCCTTTCATGCAACCCTTTTCCCCTCATAACCCTAAGAAAACCCCTTTTCCTAAGGTTAAACTCCATTTACCTAGGAAAAGTAACAAAACCCTCATATAAACCCCTTTCCTAAGGCTTAAACACTTTTTTCCTAAGGAAAACAATACCCCCCCCCACCCCCATGTAAAACCCTTTCGCACAAAAAACCCACTAAAAACCCCTTTTTCCTAAGTTCAAAGCCTAAATGTGCAATCACATGCTTTTTGCCCATTTACTTAGGAAAAAACCCATCCATCACATTTCATATTGATAAACTAAATCTATTATATAAAACCCATATAACCCCTCTTCCCGTAAATATATCTAAATCCCTAATTAAAATACCCCCGCTCCTTAGTTTAAATAAAAACTATAAAAATTACCCCTTACCCTGCTATAACTTCACTTGGTTTACCTTAACTCAGTAAAACTAAGACTAAGTTAACCCCGGTAAAACTTAAGTTAAATCCCACATCGAGCCTCACCTGACTCCCCAATCACTCTTTAAGTCCAGCCTGACCTGATCACTTAACCCAAGGATTAAGCCTAAACTAATCCCCAAACTGCCTGATTAAACCCCTGCCCCCCCCTCCTCTCACATTCATTTCCCCCCACACAAGTCTCCCACCCGACCACCGTCAAATCGTGATGTAGATCCAATAGCCCAAAGGCATATCGGCTGGGCCCAATGCATTGTCGTTACCCGCCCGATAAGGAGGTTTTCTACCAACCCCCGACTTCTACATGTCGTGCTCTAACAATGATCGGGTGACCCCTCTCTAAAACCACCCACGCCTAAAAGCGGTGCGACAGACTCCTCAATACCTCCTCCCCTTCATCTCGATAAACCGCTTGTCCTTTATAAATATGAATTTCGCGCCCTTTTTCAAATATCCGCCCGTTAAAGATTTCAACCCCGAAAACCCGTGTTTTCTCACATTTCGCCCGTTTTACAGTGTAAACCTATGAAACCCTCCAGCACCTTTGCGATGTGAATTCACCTTTGTTCATGCCTAAAGAATTGCCTCAACCCCTTTTCTAAGCATTCCCGTGCCAGGGAGCCATCAAGCGCCATCCATAGTAGACTGGAGTTTTCTTAATTATTATTGTATTTTTCAGGTTATCAGATGAATCAGAGCTTGGATAAATAGTTCTGATACTAGTTAAGGAACTTGTTTAATCCAAGACTCGACCAAGAAACCTGTTAAAAGCACAAATTCAACACCAATTACTCATGTACATAAGATAAATACCCTTACACTCAAAGCCAAGAAGAAGACAAAGACAGAGCAGTGACAATTCAGAACAGAGGAGAAAGACCAAAGACGCAGTCAGAAGCCAAACAAACCAAACACACTGAAACTTGATCAATATCCACTTCTGATTGCTGAGACACCTAAAAAACATAATAATTTACTATTGAAATACACAGTAAAAGATAAAATGTACTAGTAAAAGGAAGAAATAGTGAAGGATAAAGATAGGTCATCAGGAGTGAAAGAGTATTAGTGACAGAGAGTATCAGATGAAAGACACAAGTAAACACATCCTCCAATGTAAATGATTCAAACAACTAGAGCTTAAAGAGGTAAAAGAAAACCATAATAGCCAACAACACCACAATAAAAGGAACAACATGAATCAATTCATTAACTACCTCTATCTTCCTACGAGAAGACATTTTCTATTTCCTAGATTAAATCTCAATTCAGTTTGAGATATTTGTAACCACACCTTAGTATAAAGACTTCACAAATTGAAGTATGTTGGATGGATTCTTAATTTCTTTAGACTGCTTGATTCAAAGACTGTAAAAGCTATTGGAGCATTGACTAAGCCAACAAGTTGGATTGGTGAATAAAGACAAGATATTTCAAAGGATTCATGTGTAGAGCAAAGTGGAGACAAGTATTTTCTATCATTGGTGTTATCTCTTTAAGTTTTCATACTATTGATCTAAATCTAGATGCCATAACTGGAAGTATTATATCAGAATTTGTTTAATTACACTCTGTTGTAACAGTTAGGCAAATCTATGTTTTCTACAAATAATGTAAGTTAAGTAATTCTTAATTGCTCCTTAGTTCAAGTTGTTTCTTTTGATATATAGCAAAGGATTCTTAATTGTCCTTTGTTTTTGATTAGCCCCCTGTTCTTCGTTTCAATCCCGGTTTGAGAATTCTTAATTGCTCTCTCACCATGGTTAAAACCTTTTCCATCCCTCTTACCTAAAGTCCTGCACTCTACTCTGTTATCTTGCCCTTTGAACATATCCTTTAATGAGTTGATCCAGTTCTATTGCCTTTCTTTTGACTCCATATGCCCAATGGTCTAGAGACATCATTCTATCCATCTGTTTAAAGATCCCCACCACCCAATTATCAATACAAATAAAAAACCCCCTAAACCTTTCAAAACTAGCCTAATATCCCAGCAAAACAAAGCTAAATCATATAGAGAGAGCCCTCTTTGGACTTAGCTTGGCTAAAGCCTAAGCCTAACAGTTATTTTGTGGTTACCTCAATCATTTTTTTCTTCTTATAACTTCAAGAGAAAATTTTGAGTGATAACACATACCACATATTTTAAACTCAGTATAATGTACATGTAATAAAAATATGAAATGCACCATAAAATAGCAACTTAACACTTACTGTCTGGTCCTCATGCTCATTCAGGTGGAACTGGCAGGTCAGAATCACCTTGGTAGTTCATCCCACTATAGGGATAGTCATCTATTTATAGGGGCATCTGATCCCAGTGTGCAAAAAATTATGGTCAGAACACACGCCCTACCCCCCCTTCTCCCCCTCTCCATAGTAGTTTCCCTTAGTGGTGCATCCTGGCCTCTTGTGAGCCCCCATCCCTGATCTGTACTTGAGGGTGGATGGTAGCTATCTTCTCAAAGAAGAAAGCACATAAAACTGTGCTAAATGCATAGTCATGGTGCACTTGTCTCCTTCATAGACTCAGTTGTCATTTCATTGACGATAAGATCGTTTGGGCATACCCATAGTAGGTCCCTACCAGTACACTCTCGATAAGAATCATCTTCCCACCAGTGATGTGGTGGAACACCTGGCTACCCAAAATCCATAGCACTATTGCGACGACAACCCGTGTCTCTAGCCTCTCTAGATCACTAATCAGGATGGTCATTCCCTTCACAAGAACACCCCATGGAAAATGGAGATCCACGAACTTTGCAATTTTCCTCCCATGAGGCAACACCAGATGTATTCCCCCCACCATCCCCAAGGGGGGAGTCCGGTGAAGAAATAAATGTCCGAGAAAGTGAACTCAATCTTGTGACCCTGCACCATAAAGACCTCTAGTTCAGGATCCCAATAGCTCATGATCTTGGACAACAAGGGCTCACCTACCCTCTCAAAGGGTTCCCTAACAACTTGAGAACCCCATAGCAAGCTAGTGCCCCTCGAACCACCTAATTCCCCGAATCTTGGATCGAAGAGTGTCCAAATCGCATTCACACCAGTTGATTTTCAACTCTTCCATACCTGCAAAACACCACATGTACTGTCAGTTCATAGATGAAAACACTAGTCTTGATTGTTCAACCTCCAACCCCTACCAGGCCAGCAGATCACCCTCCCTCTCAGGTCCAGCTCATAGCTTTTCAGCCAAAAAAGTGTGAGCTCGCAGGTTTTTGACTAGTTCCTACAAACCATATCACACTTCAGGCCCAAAAACATGTGAGTCGGCCATGAGGAGCAGTAGGGGTCTTTGAGGGAGCTGTGCAGCACCAAAATTAGAAAATGAACCACTGAAATTGAAGAGATGAGTAAGGCCACCTACTTGAAAGTCACATATCCTGATTCCGACTGTCATTTTTTCTGCTATGATCTCCACAAGGTTTAGGGGATTTTTCTCCTCTCCAAATTCACCAAAGCTCAGTTAGCAAATGAATTAAATTGAAGGGGAAAAACCCTTTTCTAGGAAAACCCATAGTGTTTATGTCACCCATTGCGACCAAACCATAACTTAGTTTGACAAAGTGTCAGCTCCATCGAAAAGATTCCATTGAGCACTATAATGTGTCTCTTCGTTTTTTATTATTTAACACTTCACCTGGAAGCTAGTTTTCCAAGAGGGGTCACTTCATTGCCTCTCAAAATCAAATTTCTTCATATGCGACACTCGTACTTTGGGCACCACCTTCCCTTGGCTCATGTCATCTCATGTGACGATTTTCATCATGAGCAACCCTCATTTTCTCATGTTTTCATGGTCCCCGCCAGGCCTATTCAGTGTGGCAACATCATCGAGTCACCCTTGTTCAGAGCATCCACGATGAGTCACCTTTACATCCATGGAGTTTGTCTCGTGTCCCATTGTATCATGTCATAGTATTCCATGCATATTTGCATACCATTCATCCCTTGCTGCCCATTTTTAGCTTTAGTCATATTGTCCACCATCCCCTTCGGAGTCCAGTCAGTCGCTACCACGTCAACCATCCACTTTATGCTCTGACAAGGGAAGTCGTCTATTTGTCCCTCGGTCCCATTTTCCCCATTTTCCCTGGTGTCATTCCATTAGTCACATTACTATTTTCCCTCGTACCTTAGTTAAGGATCCTCATTGACTCACCTATGGCAAGCCCTATTCTGTCAACATCAGCACATCTATTCCAGAACAATGGCCTAGGGGGCAATGAATCTTGGTTCCAGCTTCCACTCTTGTTTGGTGCCTCGGATCAAGCAAAGGGAATCATCATTTCCCTTTGACTTGATTGTTTCATGCTTGTGATTCATACATTTGATGGTCTAGTGATGCAACAGATTGTACCAGTGATTCTTGGGTGTGTGTGAGATGTTTCAGACCTCATGAGGGAGTGGCCCTTCAGGTAGCTCCCCACATACCTGAATGAATTCATATTATGCTACAACCTCAAATGCAATTCAGCAGATTTGATGGGTTCAGTTCTTGCCGCTTGGAGCGCTCATAGCATAGATGTCTCCTTCAGATGATCCATTCAATTTTTCAAAACCCTTTCTTATTTAGTAGAGCTTCTTTGGTTGTTATAGCCTCCCTCTCGCCCATTTTTTTAGGGAAGGGTGATTATGTCTCATGTACTAATTTGTTATTGTATTTAGTCAGGGCTCATGTTTTTCTAGGCACATTATGTATATCAGATGCATTGTATTATTTTCTAGCTCAGTTATGCCAGCATGTCATGTACCATTCAATATGTACTTTACTGCTCAGTTTCATTTTGCTGGGTGCACCATTATTATTTGTACTCAGTTATCTCGGTAGGTATGGGTATGCCTCCCCCACCTCATTTGATATCAGGTACCACATCATAAAAGGAGACTTACATCAGTTAGCTGGTATCATCCCCTTAGTCATTATCCTCTTTCGATTCAGCTCCATTGGTCTCTCTCTCTCTCTCTCTCTCTCTCTCTCTCTCTCTCTCTCTCTCTCTCTCTGACTCCCCTTCGGTGTCTAATGATTGTGTCCTTCCAATGTACTTTTATCATACGTTTTCCTCCTAACACTCATACATTGGGGGCCAATCTGTTATCACCAAAAATTGATCATCTAGCCATAACTTACTAGATGGATCGAAGTACACCATGTAGGGCCAATTTTACCATAGTAAAATTGCTTTCACTATAAGAATTACTTGATAAACCACATTTATTAAGTTATTTCTGGTTAAACCAATGAGGAATAATTAAATAAATCACTATTTATTTAATTTTCCTCTAGGAATAATTAATTAAACCATTGCTTAACTAATATTCCTTGTCATATTTTACCCAATCACGAGAAATAATTAGATAAATAATTTTTTTATCTTATTTTTCTCGAGGAATAATTAATTAATCATTATTTAGTTATTATTCCATGTTAAATTTGACTAAATCACCTAGGAATAATTAAACAAACCATTATTTGTTTATTATTCTTTAACTACATTTTCAAAATAATAAATAAATCATTTATTTATTTATTATTTCTAAATAAAAGTATTTGACCAAATTAAAAAAAAAATCCCTCCAACAAAATATAATAAAATATTCCAAGTGATTAGGTCTAGAATTTGATTAATAATATTTTATTATTTTCCATTATTCAAGAATAACCTAATGTTTTGTTATAAAATTAAGGGCTTTACATTCATTCTTCGCTTTGGATCATTTTCATTGTTGCACTCACTGTTGTAACTTTGATTATAATCACAGCCACTTACCATTTGCTTTTTCCATTTGAGTTCTCATTGAGCTCAAACATTTTTTGCCGGGTTTACACATTGTAGAGAAGAGAGACTCTAGAGAGCTGAAGACATTAAGGATAGCCGAGAACCCATCCCATAGAGGGGGACTGGTAACATTATTTTTTCCCTTCACATGTGTCATATAATAAAATATATTCTTTATATCTAGTTTCCATTGGATTATTGGAGTTATTTGCGCTTATTTTCTTATTCCATTTTGTTGTTTAACTATTTCTGTTGCATAGATCAGGACTTTGGCAAGTTTTGTTTCTATCATTTGCTACAGATCCACATTGTTTTACAACCATTTTTACTGTTAAGGTTGTTTTTCATCCGCAGTCTAAAATGGTTTCTTTTCATACACCTTCAAGAAGAACTCCACACAAAATTGGGACAAGGCTAGAGTCTCATGAATTGACTAATGAGTCCATGTGCGGCTAATTTCAATGCCACAATTTGAGAGAGTCTAGATTTGATAGAATTTTTGGGAATATTTTCCATCTTTTTTATGAAGCAAGTCAGTTGAGACTTGGAGGGCTTGCCCAAAGAGGAAACTAGAGCACAAAAGGCATCAATATCACACATGATGGGTTTGATGGCAGGTAGTGGTTCATTCCAATCGGTTGCTCCATTGGAGAAACCAAAGCTCTGAGCTAGGTTTTTAGAGACTAGATTACACATCTTTGTAACCTTTTTTCTCATCAATCTATGGCAATTTAGGAAAGCTTATCTTAAATATTTTAAGTACATAAACAAAATTGTACATCAAACCAAGTATTTCATTTCTTTTCTTAAAATAAAATAAACTACATTTGGTCTTAGTGAATGTTGACCACCGTCATCTATATCTTTAATAAACCCATTCACATAAATTAATAAACCTAATTAACATAAATATCTAATAACATTAATATAACCAATTAAACTATTTTTATTTTATTTTTAAAAATAATTAATATTTTTTATATTTTTATTTAAAATAAATTTATAAAAATTATATAAAGTTATCCTACCTAACACTTTATAAAAAAAATTACCATTAAATAAAACATATTACAACAAAAAGAAATCATAATTAACCATTTATAATTCCATAATATTATTACTTAAGTGGACGGCTTATAATTCTATAAAGTTACAAAATCATGTTACTCAAAATCATTTTTTAAAATAAGCGAATATTAGTTCATCGCTCATATTATTGCACTTAGAAAACTATTCTCACTTGTGACTTAAACCCATCATTATGAACATTTTCTTCTCCTCATGACTTCCTAAATCGATGGTATTAAATGATAAAACTCAAATGGTATTAATCTTTTAAGCAGGACCCATTTGCATTACGTTAAAATTAATGATTAATAATTTCATTACTAAGAATTATATAAAGGTTGATTCTCAATGAAACTGTATAAATTTCATTCAAAGTGTAATTTTTTGCCTCTAATTTATCTAGATAATACCATACAACAATTACAAAACATTATCAATTTCATATTTGTTTTACAAGTTAAATGATTTAAAGTAATCATGAGATGAAAAATGATTAAGAGATTAGATGACCTTGTGTAAAATTTATAATGATTTAGAATTAGAAATTGCCTATGTCTATGCCATAAGTCTAGCTAGAAAGTAATTTAGTTAAAGAATGTTTTTATGTATTTACATGTAAATTTAATAGTTTTATGGTGTTACATATAATAAAATCATGTCAACCACAAATTATATATACTGTAGTAATTAATAATTTTAATATAGTTTAAAATAAAATATTTTATTGGGTTGTGGATGTTTTGATATTCAATTGAATAATTCAATAGTTTAAACTAATTGTGTAGTCTTAGAGTTCAATTAATGTGATGATTTTTTTGTTACTCGCTAGTTATGAGTATGTTGCTAAACACATAAAATCTCAATAATGACACAATTATTATCCTCTCTCTAATTTTCACAACTAGAGTTTTGTAATCTCAAATGGTATTAATTTTTTAAGTTGGAATCATTTGCAATACGTAAAATTAACGATTAATAATTTCATTACTAAGAATTAAATTCTCTCACTAAATTTCAATGGGATAGATTCAATGAACTACTTAAATTCCATTTTTAAGTGTAATTTTTATCTCTAATTTATCTACCTTATATAAGGAAATTACAAAACATTATCAATATAATATTTAACTCACAAAATAAATGATCTGAGGTAAATTTTTTTGGTTGCATAGGCTCATCATGAGATATAAAATGATTAAGAGATTGGATGAGCTTATATAATTTGCAATTATTTTTGTTTATATTTAGAGTTAGAAATTGCATGTGTTTATGATTAAGTTCGGTTAGAAGTAAGTTTAGTTTAAGAATGTGTTTAGGTATTTACATGTAAATTTAATAGTTTTTTTGTTTGTTAAGTTGTGTGAATTCTGAGATGATTGTATACTTAATTTATGGCTTGAGAAATCGTGATTGAGAGGCATCTAAGTCATCAAAATTATTCAATGATTGCATCCAATCTAGGCCACACCAATCTTTAACATGGCTAGATTTTTCCTATAGAGTTTCTAACCAGTGACCTTTACATCATGGAGTGTCTTAATAATACACCCCATCAATATCTATTCTACACCCATGTGCTACATATAAAATTAATAATTGTATGAGGTCTAAAGCATAATAAAATCATCTCTACCCAATATATTATAATAAGTAATAATTTTAATATAGATCAAAATAAAATATTTTTGTTGTGTTGTGACTGTTTTAATATTTAGTTGAATAAGTTAATATTATGAACTAATAATGTAGCATTAAAGGTTCAATAATGTGATTTTGGTATGATTATTTTTGTTATTGACATAGTCACAAGTGTGTTGCTAAATGGATAAATGCAACATATTTTTTCACATAGAATCCCAATAGTGATCACCAATTCTATTCTTCTCTCTGATTTTCACTTCTTGTATTTTGTATACTTGGGTAATTTAGAGATTATGAATAGAGGAAAAATAAAGTAATTCATATTTCCATTGATTAGCTAGACCTAACTTATGATTGTAAACATGTTAGTCGATGGATTTATACCTTTTTTTTGTTGTAATGAGATTCATGTGGTTCATATTCATCGTAAAATTGTATTCAATGAATAAATACAAAGTTGAGTTTGTTTCACAATTTTGTATAAATTTATTTTTTTGATGTGTTAGCTTATTAATTTATATCACCATAAAACAATAGTGGAAATGTAAGTTGAACTTACAAAAATTGTTTTTTTGGTTATTTCATTATGCTTATGCACCCTTGTAATGCTAAAATCTGTATCATAACATCATTTTCCATGTAATTTTTGAATTTTGTACCCAGGTGAAGACCTGATGTTGTAGGGAAAAATATTTGATAATTAAGGTTAGATCACTTCAAGAAAAATTCTTATTTTGTAAAACTGATTGATTGTGATATGTAAGTAAATTATATAAGAAAAGAAAAAGGTGCATGTGAATTTATGGTTAATCCTTTATTATTTTCCATTAGCAATCTAAACAATATTTCTACAACTCTAACTTTCTTTAGATTTGCATATAAATAGAAAAATAACCTTTTAAACATATAAATATAAATTGAAATAAATACATAAAGAGATATCATGAAATTATAATGTATTCATTTTCACGAATATCAAGTAAATACTTCAACCTCAAACCCTAAAATTAAAAGCACATAAACGAAAACATTATATGATTATGTTTTTGATTGGGGTTGGGATGGGGAGCAAGGGATGAAAAGAGAGATCTTCATCAATTAATATAATGTGAATAACAATGAACCATATATTTGATTGATGTTGCTAACACCTTCTTCACCTAAGTTTGGATGTCTCTTATCCAATTATTAATTTGTTCTTTGTCTTAGCACTCTGTAGTTTTCCTAGGTTGAAGAGGAAATTGCAGAGGTAACCACAAACCACTTTTAAAGCTAGGATCTAGTCCTTTCAGCTTTAGAGAGGGCTTTCTCTGTATGTTTTTTAATCTTAGTGTTTAGATCTTAGGCTAGGTATGAAAGGTCAACGATATGCTTTTTAAAATTTTGGTTATAAAATGAAAGAAAAGTCCATTGGGCATGGAGTCATAAAATCTTCAGTAATCGATTAAAATAAACAGAGGAGATGAAATAGGGCGAGGTAGGAAAACTCGTGGATCTCGTAGAGTTGTTGTGGGGTGGATGGGATGAATAATAATTAGGATCAATTAAATATAGAGCATACACAGATGAATTCTATACTTAATATAAAAAGGAAAACATTTAAGATTGTTTAAACAAGCCATAACAGAGTACCATAAGTAAATTTGACTCTTAATCTTCTTACAACAATCAGGAAGGAAAACCCATGTGAAACTTGAAAGGAAAACATATTTACAAATAAGGAAACATCACCATTTGCTTCACATAAGGAACCTAAAACCAAACTACCTCTGTATTATTGAAATGATTACTTCAAAATATGTTACTTACAATCACAAAAAAATTAGTTTCTTCCTGCATAATCCAACCCTTTCTAAATATTTTTACAAAATATTTATAAAGTTTGTCTCAAATTAATTTGAACTTCAAAATAAAATTTATTACAAAATAATATCTACTCAAATAATGTAGATATTTCAAAACTAAACTAAGTAATAGGAAATCTAGACTATTTCTCATGTTTTATTCACGTTCTGAGGAGAATTGTTGTTGATTGTAGCTACTTTTGTGCTTCTTCTGTTTTCCTACTCCCTAATTTGTAGGATTCCTATTCACCAGTATTCAATGAGCTCTAACAATTTATCCCACTATTCTTCACTAGGAATGGATAAATTTACCATGTTCTAAAATCTCTCATCTACTTTTGTATACGTCTGAAAAGTTGGCTTATTGAGAAATAGATGGTGGACTTCATGCTGAATGTAAAGGTTGTGTTGTAGTCATTCTAGGAAATATTCTCTAGTCATTGTTCCTCTAACCTTGGTGAATTTGGAAGTATCTATAGTGATGTTTCATAACTAGTCTTAATAGTTCTCTAATGGAATCAATTTTCCATTAGAGGATTTCAAACGTTGAAGTCCTTTATCCTGCAATACATTAAATTTCCTGTTAAACCTTTTCACATGTAACTCCAACTCTTTGCATTTATTCTCCAATTGTATCATGAGGTTCTTATTTGTGAGAACTCTATTCACTTCCATAATTGTGCATGTTATGTCTTGAATTTGGACTTCTTCTAGCTCATCTCTAGTCTTGATTTCAGCACCTTAATAATTATCTATGCTTCCATTGGTCTGTGCTCAATTTTCACTTTTGTTTTCTCAATTGTTGCTTTGATCCTTTATACTAGCTCCTCCTGCTCAAAAATAATTTGAAATGATGACCAATTATGTAATATTAGCATTGATGTTATGCCATATACTTTTCTTGGCCTCTGCCAACATTTGAGTTGTCAAAGACTGATTCTCATATTTTTCAATTGGTTAAGTCAATTTTAAATTCCTTTGTACCTCTACTAGATATGCATTGTCAGCTTTGATTTTGTTTTCCTCCATCTTTGTCAGCGTTTCCATTAACTTTTCTTTCTCCTAATTTTTTATTGATAGTTCTTCGAAAGATTTGAATAGATTTTTAGAAGAATCTACAGTGGATGTCTCTGTTTTTTGTTGTACTTCCTACTATGTTGGTGCACCTATAGCTACTAATTTTTCCTTCTCTTTTAATAGTGCCTCCATGTTTGCCTCCATTTACGGAATTTGAACGTTATGTTCAACTATTAATTTGAACAACCTTTCCTTTTCTATCTCCAGATTAGTTACTTCTTTGGCCTGAGGGTGCTCTATGGTTGTAAGCTTGAGTTATTTCCTCAGAGCTTGAATAGTTGCATCTTTATCTTTAATTATCTCCTCATCTACTTTGATGTTACTAGGATCATATCCTATCTTAATCACTAAATCTTCCAAAGCTTTTGTTCTAGTATCTTTGGCCAAAGATGACATTCACTCTATCCTTAGCTTCGAATGCATATCATTCAAGAAGGGGGCCTACAGTTTTTAAGTAGTTATGGTTGAACTTGTCAGTGTTGAATAGATCATTTCACCTGCTTATTTATGTAAATAAATTTGATCAATTGCATGGACCTTTTTGGTATCAAAATAAAATATTGAATCTTTGTAGCCTTCTGCACTTTTGGGGACAAGAACTGTGGATTCCAAGAAGGCCAATTGGAACTTCCTCTTCTCAATTTCAAGTGAAAACACCAACTTGTGTTGAGTAGTAGCAGTTTTCTTCAAGAACTATGTTGTATCCTTTAATGCTTCATTCTCTCTCTTGATCTCCTTGTATCTGGAAAAAATATTCTATTGCGTTGCAATCTGAGATGTAGAGGACATAGGTGACTCAATTGTCTCCTCAACATATGGGAATGAAGTAGTGGGAATACTTGCCAAAACCACTGTGGTTTTCTCCTGTGAGCCCTTTTCTTCTGAGGATTCTTCTTGAATGTTTATTATTTGAGCATCACTTTTAGTATCAGTTTTGGTATTGGTCTAAGGATCTTTATTTCTCCTCTTGAAAACATGAAATTTTGCAGCTTGAGCTTCTAAATTTGTAGGGGACATATGTTCCCTTGGTCTCTTGATTTCCTTGTCCTTTGGAATAGGAGTTTGTATAGATGATTGACTGACAATTTTCTCTTCAGGCTCCTATAGTGTGTTCTCTATCCATTATTCCTGATTGGCATACTTCTTTATCTATGTCCTAGGTGTATGTGCATATGGTGTGGTCTTTTGCTCGACTCTTAGTATTGAAATTATCCCTAATGGATCATAAGACCATGTGGAGCTTAGCCTAAATTTCATTTTCTTTAATATTTCATCTACTTCCATTGTTTTTGCTCTGGTATTTACAATATAAGGCCCAACATGTTCCCTCAATTTAAATTGTGCCTTAATTTTACTTGATGTAAAATGTAGGTCATCCATGTTTAATATATGTCTAATGTATTCCAAGGAAACAACACTTACTAGTACAAATACTGGTAATCTATAGAGAGGAAATTCACACCCATAGATTTGAATCTCTATATAGGTCTAGTAGAGATACCAGTCTCCAACCTTAGCTTGTTCTATAAGATGAAAAAATTTCTTGATCTCTGATAAAATCCTTGGTATAATATCGTTGCTAAGAAGACACAAGGATGTATGTAAAAACTGATCTACAAAATTGGTGAATGAATAATATTCGGAATTCCTTCTAACTAAAGAAGTGTAGTGAATGATTGATAGTGGACTTCCATGATCTTCCATATTCTATAATTGGAACTTGAACCTATCTGCTTGATAGAATAACATCAAATATACTAAGACCAACTGGTGTTTGAATGCACCTTCAGTGTTAAATTTTAGAAATTTCTCATGAATAACATCTAACAAGTATTGACTGTAATTGAAAATGAGAGATGGCTTCTAACCAACTAAAAATATTGACAAGAAACCTAACACTAATTCATCTACCCATTGGTTTATAGGATAACCTAATAGGAAAGTAACCATGGAAATATCTTGTCTTTACATCTCAGGGAAAATAGAAGCAAGGTATCGGGGATTTGTTCTAGGAAATTCAGAATTTTCATGTAGAAAGCATTCAAAAATATGGGCTTGTTGGGGGATGGTAAGTTTTTTGTATATTTCTATAAGTGTATTAGTGGAAAATGGGCGAAAAGAAGTTTTGGAATCAATCTAAACAGCTTAACAAATAGCTTCTGGGCTAGTTCAGAACAAGATTTCATTGATTTGAGCAATTTCTGCTTTCTAGCTTGGGCGGTACTTGAGATGACACCAGGTAGTGCACTAGTTTGGGGAAAGGTAAATTGAGGTAAAACAGATTCTAAGATGCTTAAATCATCATTATTATCTAAACACTTTTTTTTCGCCCAGTTATGAATCTCATACAAATCAAATTCACACTGAGTTTCTGCTACCTTATACTATGTTTCAACTAAAGGCATCCCATTTAAATTGGGAACAAAGGGTAATATTGGACTCTCGACCACCATTTTGCTTTTCCCTTATGTGAAGACATTTCATATTGTAGAGAGGTCGAAAGGAAATTACCCAATCTATGCTTAATTGGTACTGAAAGAGGGTGGTGATTGCAAAAGATATTGGTGCATTGAACTATCTCACAGCATGAATTGACACAGATACAATGAAATGGAAAAGGGAGAAATGTAGGGAAATGTAGGGTTTTCAAAATGAAATGGAAAAAATTTCAATGGTGAAATTACCATTTTTGGAGTGTTGCCATTAATAAATTTATACGTTGGCAGGAGTTTAATGACTAACGTTTACATGATTGTTGGCGGGAGATTTTCCCAAAGGTCATGTGACGTAAGGGGGTGAGGTGACGTGGAAGATGAGGTGATGTGGATGGATGTCGTATGTTGGTGGATGTTTTGGCATGTTATGAGTGGAGTGGTAGCCAGTGGGAGTGGGGGCAAATAGAAAGAGGAGATGGTTATTGTTTGGGGGGGAGTGGTTGAGTGGTAAGTGGTAAGGGAGGAATGGCCTCGAAAATCTTGTGGGGCCACCACATAGTAAAAGGTAGTTTCAAACAAACTAATTTTCAAACCCCCCCCTCCTTATTAACCTTTGGGAGGTCAGTGGGGGGGGGGGGGAACATTTTTCCCTCCTGTTGATTTTGGGGGGGGAGATCTCATTCATCCAAAAGCGCTAGAAATTTATTGCAAAACAAAAAAACATATTGTCGATGTTTATGCAACATTTAAAACATATTTTCGCTAACTTAATCAATATTTAAGGATAAAAAAAATAACTTGGGCAAATTTTGACTGGTGCGCCCTTTAGGGATTTTTTTTTTTTTATATTCCTCTTTTCCTCTTTATATTTTTCTTTTTCTTTATATTTTTATTTTTCCTTTTAACCACTAAACACTTAAAATGAAAAATAACTTACAACATGCCACTGGGATAAATGGCTAGACAATGATACCTTGATCACTGTATTTATAGGACCCTAACACTTTGCATTCAATTTCTATATTTACCGTGGCCAGGAAAACTAAGAGATGTTTTAACCCAACTAAAAGCTAGAAAAAAAACTTATAAAAATGAAGCTCTAATTATGGGAAAGTAATAAAAATCTAATTCAATTCCTCCAACATATACCTACTCTATTGGGTAGTGCCCCTTCCCCCAAGTCAAATCTCCAATTATACCACAAAAGGGTGGTCGATTTAGTTGGGGATGGATATTAGAGTTGTACATGTGTATGAACTACATAATCCTTCATCAAGATTGTGCATTACATGTGATTTTTATATATTTTAAAGTCATTTTGGTGGCACTCATGGGTGTAATGGAGGAACCCATGGGTAGAATGCAATATTCTTTAAGGAAATCCACATCCATCTACATATGTGATTAAAAAATATATCAAATGACTAGAAGGTGATGGAATAATCATAGCTAAGTAGCCATTAAGGATATCTGTAATAAAGTGTGACCAAATAAATCTATAATAGATGCCCCATATTATACGAGGTCAAAAGGAAAGTTGATGGAAGAAATACTTTATAATAATGTAGAAAAATATAACAATTGAAACCAAGTGGATTCAAACAAACCAAGGATTTGAAAAAGTAATTACAAATAAAAACCAAAGCATCTATTACACTCTTCTTTGAGGTGAGCATACCCATGCTTAGGAGGATGACAAACATGGTCACCAATCAAGCATATTGTGAATCCATGAAGTTATATAAAATGAAATATCATGGTTACAAAGTAAAATGCAATGGATCCATGTCAAAATAGTGTCATAATAATGAATTATACACTAAGGATCTATGTATATTTATCAATTCATAGTAGATTCAGGAGACTCTTCAAGTATTTAATCCTCCTCAACTTGGAAATTTATAGGTTCTCCACAACTTATGATAATTTTATTTTCGTTGCTACAAACACCCTCCAAATTTTTTTCAACTTAAATTTTGGAGCCTACCATGGATCTTTCGATCTATCATTCCATAGTCACTTCTTGGTCATGTTATCACTCCAAGAAACTCTCCTAGGTTGTAGCTCAGAGATGCCTGGTAACATGTAATCTTCAATATTGTTTGGATCAAGTCAGATAATCATTTCAGCTCTATTCTCACTCAAGACATGCATGAACACCTTCAACAATACAAGGCTTTAGACCACTAATGCTCAATAATTTATAAATTCAATGGATAGATGGAGAATACTGTCAGTACTAGCATATTGCATACATAAACATAAATGAATGGCTAGCTACAGGTAACAAATGAGAATACCGATTGTACCGGCATATGCATATATGACCACATATGAATGGCTAGCTATAGGCGGTAAAGGAATCTTGCAAATATAATTTATCAAAGCAGAGATAAGGTGACAGTTATCTAGCCTTAGACACAAAATAAAACATGAACAAACTATTCAAGTGCAAGCATAGAACAACAAAGAGAATGGACATTGAACATATAATAGCAAAAGAAGCTTATATTGCTATTGAGAAGTTTGAAGGAACAAAGGAGGAACAATCTCTTGAAATTTGAACCCTTGTTACATCTAGTTTTCAGCCTTTTATGGGCCTTTTACAATGCTCTTGAGCTCTCAAAGGCTCGGAGTCTTAATCTATCCACACTGTCCCTTAACTGTTTGATTCCTTCTATGGGCAAGCATGGCTCGGAGGTTTTCACCTTCTGACAGAGGAATAACCACATTCATATATTTTGGCTATGCTGGTAGGGAGCTCTCTCATGCCAGAGATGCTCCATGATGTTTGTTTGATGAGCTACGATAGGCTATTGATGCACTGTGCTACCCGATAATATTTGTTGTCTTCGGCTAAGCTGTGTTGTTGATGCCCCATGGTTGATTCTGTTTTGGGTTAGCTACGCATGCTCCATGAGTGTTTCTAGTTGATTTTGTTGTGTTGTGTTGTTTATGTTCCTTGATCACTTTCCGGCTTCTGCTTTGTAATGGAATGGCTCTTTGGGCCTATGAAATCCCTTAAAAATGTGGACAATGACTGCTTTCTGTTATGAACAGAAAACACAGCAATAATGTAAACTTCCTGCCTTCTCTGTGTATTTTGGACTTCAAAAGTCCTAAAAAATGGCTTATTCTCCTCTCGGGTCCGCCCTTGTAATGATAACACATCTCCACCATTAATCTAGGAGTCCTAGATCTAATGGTGGTGATCCACTTCGGGCGCCTCTTTTGAACTAGAGTTAACCACCCGATTGTTATAGACATTTTTGGGCACTTCAACCCCAATCATAAATGTCCATAAACTGAGGGCTCCTAAGTCCCTAAAAGTGTTTCTTCACTGCCTAAACAAGGTCAACTGATTACATCATCTCCCAGAAGTTCTCCACTGAAAACTGCTCATAAATGGTCAAAACTGGACCATACTGAAAGCTCCATGTAGGGGGTGCGATGCATATCACCTTCCCACTGTACAGGGTGCGATGCATACTATTTTGCTCCTCTGTAGGGTGCGATGGTCGGGAATGGACAAATGGCAGGGACAAAAATGTGAGGTGGAAGATCGTGGAATCTTCCAGAAGCTTCCCCTCTGACACTTGCCACTCCATTTTCGACCAGGGATGAGTAAGAGATCTTAATTCTCCAAGTGGAAGTAGGAAATATCAGAGAGAAGACACTAATCAAGATCCCAAAAGATGACTCACCTCTCTATAATCATCTATATATGGATCCCTCATCACAGAGATCCAGAGGCTAGAATTTTGTAACTTATAGAGAAGTGCTGTTGGTATTCTGGTGTACATTCGTAGTGTTGGGTGATTTTTCTTTTCTTGAGGTGAAGAAGGGCTTCTTAGATGGAGGATGATGCTAGGTGAGAGCTGCTCATGGTTGTAATCCTCTTGCTACTTTTATCTGAATAAAGCTATTCTTGTTTCCTTCCATATTCTTGTGTATTTGTTTATATATGCTTGTATATGGTTAATGCACATCTGATCCTGCATTATTTATGAACAAAGATCCTAGTTTCTTGCATAGTAGTATGTTGCTATGATTCTACAGGTCCTTTTGAAGCTGAGCAAACAAAGAGAAAGCGGAAAAACTCTATCAAGAACGAGAGGGAATCAAGCGCAAGACTCAGGTTGGCCCTCTTTGTTCTCCGCTCGTCTATTTTCATAAAAGGAATCAATAGTAGACTTTGATTGTTTGTTTCTAAGATAGCCACCCATCTTAGTGGGAATAGCAGCATCCGTGTGGACACTATTCCTGTATAACACCATCTCACCCTCCATCATTGGAAATATCCATAAAAGGACATAAGTACTCCTCGCCGAAGCACTCTCACCACCTTTCTCCTTCATTCTCTCCTCGAAACTCCACTCCTTCTACCTTCTCGTGCCCCTATAAGTCTCGTACCCATCATTCTCTGTTGATCCCTCCAATATCCCTACTCTCGGCGTTCTACAAGAGCACTTATAGGTTCTACATGAGAACCTACAGGAATCCTACAGGAGGGCCAGTAGTTGTTTCGGAGAGGAAAAACATGGTTTTTAGCACAATTCTCAGGCTACAGAGGTAGGTTCTTGGCATACCTCCATTGAATATGAAAATATGCTAAAAATGGTTTAGTTTTTGAGGAGAAAATAGAACTGTTGGGTGGAGAAATTTCGTAAAAGAATTGTTGCTTATTTCTTACAAAAAAAAAACACAGTCTTTGTCTCTCTATTTCTCTTATTTTTTTTTTTATTTTTTTTTGTTCTCCCCATTTCCATAGTTGGTTTTCCAAGGAAGCATAGAAAAAATGATAGGAGGTTTCATGAGGAAGGATCCAACCAACTCCTCCAAGCTCCATGCACACCCCCAAGTAGTGGACATATTCACAAGAGCCAATTGGATGAACGTTTTTGAGAAATTTTGAGGGTTTGATGAGGAAATTGCACAGGAATTTGCCCACTCTTTGGTCCCTCACTCTAGAACACATGCCACTGTCACTTTTAAAGGCCTTTCCATGGAGTTATCCCCTGAATTTAACAGTAGGGTCACTACCCTTCCTCTTGGGTTGCCTTGGAGTAAGGATGAAAAACCAATTGGCCAAGCTGCCAAGAAGAACTTCTTCCAAAACAATGAAACCCCTATAGAAGATAAGAATGGCATAAGAAGGGCTAGCATACCATACCCTTGGGATGAAGTTAGCTATTATATAATCAAGTATATTTCCTGTGAGGGGAGGTATAGCATTATCTATGGTTACCACTTTAGAATCATGCATGAATTAAGGTATGGCATGGACACTCCAGCCCCTCAGAAGCTTAGCAACCCTTACTTCCTCCTGCAGTCCCTCATTGATTCTAGTACTAAAGTAAAAGTAGGAAACCCAGGCCAGCTAGCTCACCATGGGTTAATCAAAATTTTAGTGGAAGAATCCCTCCATACATTTACAATCCCCAAAGCATGGGAAATTTTTAGAAACATGACTATTTCAGATGATATAAAGGCCCTGACCTATGATATTATCCCCACTGGTAGTGAGGAGGAAGAGTAGAAAGAGGGAGAGGATGGAGAAGAAACTGGTGACTTAAAGGAACAAGAAGAAAAGAAGAACTAAACCAAAAGAGAGAAGGAGAAAACAAAGCAAACAGAGATAGAAACAACGACAAAAGGAGGAAAAGGGGCAGAAAAGACAGAAGTGTCTCCTGAAACCCTAGAAAGAGAGGCAGCAGCTGCTCTCACTGCCCTCAACACCCCAATTAAACCAAAACAAAAGAGGAAGAGGTAGACCTCAATGTATTTCAGGGCTAGGAAGAGCACAAGGATCAAAATAGGGAAACCCTAGCCTTCTGCTAAAGTGCCTATTGTTATTGAAGATTCACCCTCTGCCCAAGGAAAAGAATCCCCTTCTAAGGCACTAATTACTTATGAAAGGGGGACTCCTAGATCTCCCACATGGAAAGAAAAAGTAGAACTATAGGACTCAAAAACAGTTCTACAGGAGGCACATATTGTTCTACAAGAGACCCTGTCAAAACTACAGGGGACTGAAAAACTTGAAAAAAGGGTAGAGGGATAGCCGCAGGAGAAGGAGGAAGCAACAAAGACCCAAGAAATTGACCCCCAGCCTAGTCTTGGCTCTTACTACAATCTTCTTGAGGGGGGGAGAATCATTCCACAAAAAATTGTAATTCTAGTATTCTTTGAGTTGGAGAAAGAAAGAATAAGGACCCATAGGTGGATGCAAATAGCCAAATCCAAAGGAGATGAGGATATTGGCCACATGGAGGACAAACTTAGAGAAATAGGCAGAGAGTTAAGTGCTATCAGACATAGAGAAGCAATCACAAGAAGTCACTTGGAAACTGAAAATGAATTTCTAAGAAGACGATTGCAAGAGAAAGAGAGCCAACTGGAATCATGGCCAGCTGTTCCATGGAGGCATTGCAATGTAGGACACCAGTAAAATCCTATGGCCTATATCTCAAGGACCAATGGATGCAATTTTAAATCAATACTTTGGCACAAAGAGGCACAATGCCTTTCCAAGATTATAGGCAGTTTATGGACCTATGTGACCAAAGCACATCAGAATATAAGGCAAAGATGGCAGAATTCTATCTGCATAACATGGCCCTCATAGACATGAATGTGTGGGACCCCAATGCTAGGCTAGGGGACTTGCAACTAATGGCCATGGCCTCATGGATGAACCATGAAGAGTTAAGGGCAGCATAAATAAGAAAGACAATGATAAAGGAGCAGAATGAGCCCTTAATGATCAAAGCTAAGCCATCAGACCCCATGGCACTCATCAACACACATAACTTGCTTGCACATAATCCTCATATTGTCCCTAGATATATCAGTGATCAGGCTCAAGCCATTGCATATTTTGAGGATATGGAAAGGTTACTTGGGGATGAATGTGTGCACGCTTGTATGAGGAGATGGGACACCTTACCACAAAGTTTACAGATCAGGGAGTATCACTCCCCAATGAGGATGAAAGAGGCATTAAGGAGAGTGCCAATGTACAAGCACTCCATGTAGAGGCTGCAAGTCAATTGGATTGGCCTCAAATTGAGTCCCCCACTACTGCTAGGAATGCTAGAAGGCAGAAAAGAAGCAGAAGAGCAACAATAGTGGGAAGAGGTAGATAGAAAGGTAGGATTCTATGACAAATATGAGGAGACCACATCAAAAGCATGGGATGCTAGGGAGGCCACCAAGGCCATCAAAGATGAGGAGATGGACTAGGTTGCTCAGAGGATGAGAAACACTTTCAGTAGAGGGGTGATGACGAGCCTCATAAATGGGTAATTATATGGGCTCATTTTACCTCCTAACCTATTCAAATCAACCATTCTCTTAGCTTATTGCATGATTTTCTGATTATATTTCTGCTTATAGAGTGAGTTGAGTTAGCTATGATGCCATGAGGCCTAATATGTGTTTAATGCAGATTATTGATGATTTTTGTGGTCAAAGTAAAGGATCTAGTGGACAAATGGCAACAATAACTTGAAGTGGACAAAGGAGAGGACTTATATGAGGGAATCCCCCTCATTTATTACTCCTCACTTCAAACTTCCCTTCATTCAGCTCGGAGTACAAGCAACCAAGTCATGTAATAGTAGGCAGCTGAGCAAAGTGGAGGATAGTTGATGTTTATCTCAAGTTTTGGGAGCCAAGCCTCCCTACTTTTGAGGAAGTTGTTGGGAGCTTAATTTGTATAAGTAGAAAGGCCTAGGGCCTCACTAGGGAGTTGGTCAAATTTTTGTTGAATTTTTGTTGCAGTTTTGCCTATGTAAACTCTGCTCAACTTCGAGCTTATTATTTTGATAGTTTATGTAATCTTGCTATTGTTTTGGAAATAAAGATGGAATCCTTTTTGAGTTAGCACTAAGTTACCTCAGAGGGCTGAAGCTCTTGGGTTAGGGCCCAATCCAAGCAGCCAAGCTCCTCTTTACTTCTATTTATATGTTTCATTTCAGTTTGTAGATTAGGTTATTGTTAGATGCATTTCTTTTATGGTTAAGAATAGGTTGCTTTTGATGATTCAGTAGATTGCTTCCATTTATGCTTTCTATAGTAGGTTAAACAGTGATAAAGAAAAAATTCAAAAGGCTAGCACCAGTGCCTTGGCCTCTCTTCCTTCCTTTGGGACAATGATTTGAGGCAAAGGCCCTCTTGCTGCCCCAAAAACATAGATTTTCCTCCTTCATTGGACTTCTAGTGTTTGCAACCTTCTAGTTGGTTCATAGTCTAGTTTTCTTTGCTTCAAAACTCCTTCATCATGTTCATTTCCTTATTTTCAATAGTCTTCTTTCATGCAATGGTTATCAACATTTTCTTCCATAGATCATAGTTTACTTGATGCAAAAACTCTTCTTTTTAGATGCACTTATCTGCTTACTTGCTTAATCACATTGGTTGACTGTTAGTTGTTTATGCAGTAGATATCTTCTAGCAACATTCTAGCCTATCAACCATTCCATCATCCATTTGATCCATGCCGTATAGGTCACCTAAGTCTCCCCTTAATTCTACCTTAGTTTTCTGCATTTTCCGTAGACTTTCCTCTCTCTCCTTGAGCAAATCCAATCATATTTCTCTATCCTAATTATTCTTGGTAGACCCTAGGTGCCCTAAAACTTCATTACAACCTTCATCTACCTTCTCCACCCACTCTCACACCTTTAAAATAGTGAAAACTGATCTCGGCCTCTTCCTATAGGCCTCCTGTAGAACGTTGTTTTTCCTCCTTTAGATTTCATGTGTCCTCCTATAGTTTTTCATGTAGGCTTTCTTTTAAAGGCTGAGTTTGGGAAAATTCTTCATAAGGCTACTTGAGACCTTCTAGGACCCATCCACACCATCCTACATCCTCTCAAGTCCCAAAACCGTCCTCCATCGCCACCTATTCACTGCCATGTCCACAAACAAATAAATTACATGCATGACAAATTCACATAAAAATACATAAAAATCCAAAAATATGTTTTTTACTCATTTACTTTTAGAAATACCTCGGGTAGATGTTGTTTACTTCCTTGAGTAGATAATGGCATTCTTTTCATGGTTTTCATAGTGTTTTCGCAAAAGTAGGATTAGTGGTTAACTAGGATTTTCTTGGTTTGCTTCACATTTTAGTCTTCCTTTCTGCAAGTAGAATAGCATCAATAGAGTAATCTCTTTTTCCTTCCATCACATATAAAGCTTCTTCTGGAATCCATAGAAGTTGGCTTGAGCTCCTAGTGATCTTGTGTCGGTTGACCAAGTGACAACCTGCAGTAGGAACTAGTACTTTTCCATAAATCATCGTCACTTCCAAGTTTGTTACGAACTACCGAGTTGATAAGAGTAAGGTAGGCAGCCCAGGAGTTGCAACATTATTACTGCAATACTGGTGCTCACCACGTGGTTTGGGGAAGAACTGTTCACATACATTAGTGTTTTTGGTAGCATTACCGACCCGCGTGTCCTTCCTCTATATGTCCCAGATAAACTATTAGCTAGGGAAATAGCTTATGGGATAGTTGAAAAAGGGCTTAGGAAAAATCTCAATGATACCAAGAAACAGTTATGGCCTGCCTTTCCTATTCGATGCGGCATCTATTCATTGCATGACTATAAACATGCCCAAATTAAAGTTGAGAAAACAAAGGGTTTGAACCTAGCTGTTATTTCCAAAAGACAATATGACTTGAATAAAGTTGCTTTTAATTTTACTACTCAAGTAAAAGTTAAACAATTTGTCCATGATAAGGATGAATTCGATGACTTATTTACATCAATAGAGACATTCACACAAGTGAGCCACATGGAAAAAATCAAGTTGGAATCAACAAAAATGGACCAATTCATTCAATATAGGACATAAAGGCTTCAGATAGTACCACTGGACATATTGAATATTGCACCAGTCATCCAGCAAATAGAGCAAAACATGGAGCAGGATATAGAGAAAACTTTTGGTGCAGTCGAGACAAGCGACAAGGCAAGTGAATAGTTGGACATAGATGTCCACAGTGATATGATATTGATCAAAGAATGGGAACAGTTTGATCAATAGATCAAAGGTCAAAGTGATACCCAAAATGTTATCACAACGGGATCCCCCTTAAGACAACAACCCATGATTCATGATCCTGTGATTGAAACACCATCCATCAAGGACTCAGCTCTAAAAGAAATTAAGGTAATCCCTGAGTATCCTTCATTAGAGATTACACTGAGCATAGAGGAAATTCCACCATTGGATGTGTTTTATAGCCCTAAGCATAGAGTTGTAGTCAAAAGGCAATGGAAAAATAGAAAGATAGACCAAGCATTAGCAACAATTCCTTAAGGTGAATCCATGAATGTCATCTAGAAAGACTCAGAGGTCAATCCCTCTAAGAACTTGACAAAATTATCTCAGTTTGAAGGAGTGCATACAACTTCCACGATAGATAAAGCAACTGAAGTCAATCAATTGGTCAAGGAAAAATATCAAAAGATTAAACAACTTGAAGAATAGTTAAGGGTGGAAAAATAGAGGAATGATCAATAGGCTATTGAAAGGCAACAATAGCTATCTCAGGAGTTCGAACATCGAAAACTGGAGCATCATGAAGAGATCAAATCTAAGGATGAGAAAATAAAGTAGCTACAACTCTCAATGGAGCAATTCAAAGACAATCCCAAAGTTGAAGAGTTTATAAAGGAAGCCTTAGAAATAAATAATTTCTCATCTCAATAGCTAACCCAACTCTGCCAAAAGATATCTCTCATTCATCCACTATGTATCAAAACCAATGCACTGATAAATCAAGTGGTTAATTCCAGGTTTGAATTCGAGGATGCAGATGAAAAAATCATAGGTTACATCTCTTGGCAAAACACAGAAAAGGGAAAGGCTGCTAAATTTCTAGTAATTGAAGAATCTCATAAGGAGATATTATTTTCAGAATGGGAGACACAACTGATTAAAGCAAAAAGAGCAACTTCAAGGGCCAAGGTAGTGATGAATAGTATCATTGAACTGATAAATGATAACTTACACAATGCCAATTTAATTTTTGAGTGTTCCCCAAAAAATCTTCCAAAAGCAAATGTGTTGGAAAAACAATGGAAGCAAGATTCGAATACCATATAGGAGAAACTCAAAAAATTAAAAAGCCTCAATTGGGATGCACATTGGTTCTATTTGGTCAAACCACATAGCCAACAAATGACAATCAAATGCCTTGCTAATGCAGGTGATCACATGATGCCAGAACTCTTCGATGTAGTGTACATAGGTCAGTTGCATGCTAGGATGAGTCATCCACTAGAGATCCAAACTATGCTCGAGATTTGTCAGTTAAAGCCACAGGAGGAATGATAGATGCAATGCCTCTTTTCAAAAGTTATCGCAATTCTATTTTAAACATGAAATCCCATATTTTGGGAAAGGCTGTTCCAACCATGTCAAGCACTTTTTACGAATATTTTGTTTCTATTTTTGCTATAAAGACCCTTTCATGTCATTTTAGAAAGGGTCCTAAAATTGTATTAAATTAGATTGAAGGAGATAGCATTTCTGCACTTCTTAATTTAATTTTGTAGAAGACAGAGACCAAGGTTCAAACTTGCTGTAAAGGGATTTCAAGAGGACTTGGATTTTCGTATCTTTTTGAAGTTTTCAGAATAAGAAGAGTGAACCATATTGTTACTTTCATAAGAGGACTCAACTACATATGGTACTTTTATCAATGTCTTTTATTTCATGTTATGCAATTAAACAGTCTTTTGATTCGATATTGTTGTTATATGTTAATATTCATACAATTCTGCATTATATCACTTTTGAATAAGTTGGAATTGCTATTCTAAACACATATGCTAACAATTGATGTTATTATGATATGCGATATGTTCTATATCACTTTGTTTAAAGTGATCATCGTTCATGCTTAACTTTCTGTAGCCAAGTGTTTGATCTTCATTAGCATTTGATTACCGTAAATCATTATAAATTGCATTGATATTGTATTACCTAGGCTATATAACTCTATATCTATATATGTGTGTGTGTGTGTGTGTGTGTGTGTGTGTTTGTGTTTGTGTGTATGTATGTATGTATGTATAGATCTACTTGTATACTTTCATAATTTTATTGTCCAAACCATCTATCATTTTGTTACATATATTAAACACCAATTCATCAATCAAACTTTATTGGGAAACTAGACCCATACTATCCAGTCGGAGCCACCATACCAAATGGAAAAGGAACTGCATTAAGGGTCGGACCGGGTGGTTATTCCCAATGTTGGTGCAACGATTTTATAGGCATCAACATTTTTGGTGCTAGAAGGAGGGCCTCACTATGAATGGTAAGTAAATCTAAATCTACAGACCATTCTAAGAGTAAAAATCCCTCACCATCACCTCCAACTTCTCGTTCGCATTCTGAATCTCTTATGGCCAAGAGAGAATTTGAAAAGAAAAAGTCAGAACCCATTGCTGAAATCCTAAACAAGCCAGACAGTTCTTCTTCTGAACCCCCTGAAGTACAATCTTTGATCCACAAACTGCAGGGGATTTCAATATCTCAAGAAGAGTCTGAGTTATCCCAAGGCAGTGTCACTTCTCAGTATATCCCATCACAACCGCTGACTAGAGAAAAGAGTGAAAAACTTGGAATCCCACCAGTTGAATTCCCTCTACCGATTCGTAAAAGGGCTAAGAAGACACCATCATAATCTAATAGCGAGATTCTTTCATCTTCATCGTCCATTCCATCCATATCATTGCAAGGTCACACACTCGCTTCCCAACTTCAGTTCATGATTCACACAGGTACAAGAGCTACACCATCCTCTACCCAATCACCTTCACCCACTGCTTCACTGTCTTCTACTAATATCCCAACAATGGCACACAATCAACCTTAGCCAAGGCCATGGACCAACCCAGGGGATGTTAGAATGCCTACACCTTTGACCCAATTGCCAGCACATCTAGAAAAATGGTTACCTAAATTTAACCCTAATAGTGGCTTGTTAGTTGAAGAACATATAAATAATTTCATGTTGTCCATTAAATTGAATGGAGTAATGGAGGAAGACACAGTTTTAATGTTATTCCTGTATACTCTACAAGGAGCAACAGGATCATGGTACTTTTTGTAATCATCAGGCTCTATTAATAGCTAGGATGCTTTTCAAGAGCAATTTTTAACTAAATTTGGAGATGATAGGTCTACAAAAACTTTGATAAATGACCTCTCCAATTTGAAAGTTGAACCAAAAGAACCCATTAAGGACTTCAACTCACATTTCAATAAGTTATTGAATGAAATACCTATGACGTCCAAGCCTAGCGAGGAGGTCCAAAATGAATGGTACATTTCTTCTCTACCTTCAAACACAACCATCTTCGTTGATAGAGCTGCCAAACCGACATTAGCAGAAAATATGAAAGAAGAAATAGTTGTTGAAAAATGGATCTTGGCCGTAGAAAAGAAAAACGCATTAGAGGAAAGAAAATACAAGAAAGTAACCTTTAGAGATGAATCAAAGAAGAAAGTAACCAAAGATCCATATGACATGGAAGGCCTGAAAAATGTTCTTAAAACTATGTCCAATGAAATGGTAGATATTAAAAAGCAGGTAGCTGAAACTTCATCAAAAAGATCATTTAGGATTTTTAAAAGAAATCAACTAACTGATCCAAAACCACCATATGCTATATCAAATGCAGAATCCAATTAAGATGATGATGAAGAAGAAGATACAATTTTATTAGCAGAAGAAATAGAGGAAGAAGAAATAGCTGAATGTCATGGAATGTGGGACTTTATTCTACCCAACTTTGATAGTGAAAGTGAATAGGAAGCCCTACTAGTCAACACCAGAAGTAAAAGTATCATAGAGCCTAATTAGTCAAATCAAAAGAGGAAAAACTAAAATCTTGTTACTAAAGATAAAATTGTTGTGAAGAAAACTCCAATTTCATCTCCCCAAACAAAACCATCTTCATCCAATCCTCCATCGTCATTAAAAACTCTAGTAGTTACAGATTCCATGGATTATAACATAGTTGAAGATATGAAGAAGACTCGAGCAAATATATCTCTACATGAACTTAGCAAGCTCAAACATCAACAAAAGTTGTTGCTTAAGTAATTAAATGCAGTACCTTCTTCTCCTCTTACAAGTAGTGTATTATCCAAGGCTGTCAGAGGATTGGGTAGGCCACCATCTAATAAGGTGGATTCTACCGATGCCGTTTTAATTGGAGATAGATAAAATTCTCATACCCCTCCTTTTCTTTTGACTTATGAGATCTACAATAGAAATTTTCATTACTACTTGATTGATTCAGGGGCTTCATAAAATATAATGCCAACATCAGTTTGCTCCAAATTAAATATTGAACCCTAGAAGTCTATAGTTCATATTGTCCATTTGGATTGAACTAAGGTTCAAGTTTTAGGAGAAATAAATTCAGTTACTATTAGACTATTTGATGATCCAAGGGTTTTTCAAATAAATGATATATTGGTTGCTGACATCCCTGAGTTTTATGGTTTAATTATTAGAAAATATTGGTCTGAAAAACTTCATGGTTATATTTTAACTGACTGGTCTCACATGTGTCTTCCTTATAATGGGAAGCCAAATCAAATCAAAATTGACCGTGAAAAACACTTGGCTCACACAGTAATAGAATTTGAAGAAGAAAATGAACCAGTAGCCTTCAATAATAATATTCTCGGAAACTATTCGGTTGAAACATTTTTCGGGAACTTCAATGCTTAGCAATCACATTTTTTGGTTAGTAGTGTCACATCACAAGTTGAGAATTTTTCACAAACCGATACTTCTAAGTGTGTTAATGTTGTAGATAAACCTGTAGAGAGGACTTTATTTTGGTCCTTGTATTTTTATGGATCTAAATCTAATGACGGTGCAGGAGCAGGATGTATTCTAGTTAGTCCTGAAGGAGAAAAGATAATGTTATCATGCAGGTTAGAATTTGAGTGTACCAATAATACTGAAGAATATGAAGCCTTGATTCAAGGTCTTTATAAATCAATAAGTCTTGTTGTGAAATATCTGAAAGTGTTTGGTGATTCTGAAATAGTGATAAAACAATTAAGAAATACTATTCATTGTCTTTCAGGAAACCTCAAACATTATCAATCACTTTCTCAATATCTTATTTCTCATTTTCTAGCATTTGATATCTCTCCTATTCCCAAATCACAAAATGCAACATCAGATCTCCTAGCTAATGTAGCTTCTACGCTCCTTCCATCTGAGGATTATAGTCCAAATAGATTTTCAATTGAATTAATTTTTAGACCATCCATCCCAAATAATGTCACCAATTGGCATGTGTTCAATCATGATGAGGATATCTTGAATTTCTTAACATCTGAGGAATCTTATGAAGACCAAATCATCGATGAAAGTGATCATGATCTTCAATTAAAGAAGAAACTCAATGAAAATTATATTCCTAAATCTATGGTTAAAGTGGAAGATCTGTATGATATTAAGGATAGATTCAAAAAAGTCACTAATTCAAAGTTTCAAAGTTCAACTTTAGGGTTTGAATTAGTAAATCTTGTCACCAATGCCAAACCACAAAATGTCAATCTAGGACTTGGACTTTGACCTGATGAAAGATTTGCTTTCATTCGATTATTGAAAAAATATAAAAATGTTTTTTCTTGGAATTATGAGGATATGAAGACTTATGTTACCTCTATTATTCAACATACAATTCCAATGATTTCTGATGAGAAACCTGTACAATAGAAATTAAGGAAAATTCACCCCAATCTTGAAAGTCAAATCAAATCAGAGTTGAATAAACTCCTTAAAGCCAAAATAATTTTTCCTATCAGACATTCAAAATGGGTCTCAAATTTGGTACATGTCAGGAAAAAGAATGGTGATATTAGGATTTGTATAGATTTTAGAAATCTCAATAGATTATGTTAAAAAGATAATTTCCCACTACCAACAATGGAGCAGATACTTCAATTAGTAGCTAGCTCAGAATTAATGTCTTTTCTTGATGGTTTTTCAGGATATAATAAGATCTTGGTACATCCATATGATATATTAAAGACTACATTCATAACCAAATGGGGAACATATGCTTATTAGAAAATGCCTTTTGGTTTGATAAATGCTAGAACTACTTTCCAATGCGCCATGGACATAGCTTTCAAAGGTTTGATCAATAAAATGGTCGTTGTTTACTTAGATGACATAGCTATCTATTCTAAGAAAAAGAGAAACCATTTGCATGTTTTAAAGCAAATCTTTGAATGTTGCAAAAAATATGAGATCTCCTTAAATCCTAAAAAATCATTCTTTTCTTTTAATGAAGGTAAACTCTTAGGGTTTATTGTATCCAAAAATGGCATATACATTGATCCTGATAGGATAAAGTAGATTTCTGATATCCCTTTACCACATAATAAGAAATCTATGCAATCATTCTTGGGACAGATAAATTTTGTAAAAATATTTGTTCCTGATTTTTCTCATATTGTTCTGCCCTTGCAATCCACGACTAAGAAAAATTTAGTCTTCAAATGGGGACATAACGAAAGAGAAGCTTTTGACTCAATCAAACAAGCAATCATTAATACTCTTGCATCAAATACTCCAAATTTTTCTCGTCATTTTATTTTGTATACTTTGGCCACTCAAACATCTTATGTTGTTGTTTTAACACAAATCAATGATCAGCAGGTGGAAGCACCCATATCTTTCTTTAGTTCCAATTTTCAGGGTGCTAAGCTTAATTATTCAGAAGTCGAGAAACAAGCATTCACTGTATTTAAGTTTGTTAAACATTTTAGACTTTTCCTCCTGAAAACACATACAAAAGTGATAGTCCCATTCTCTACAGTAAGGTAATTGCTAATTCAAAGAGAAGTAGGAGAAAAAAGAGCTAACTGGGTAACAACTTTACAAGAATATGCCATTAATATTAAACCAACAAAAATTGTTAGAGGACAAGGCTTTTGCAGGTTGCTGGTAGGAGCTTCAAATATACCAAATCATGAAGATTTAGGTAGTACTGCACAAGTAAATGATATAAGTATGAGTGATTCTGAATCTCAATATGCCAATCTGATAAAAAAAATGGATATGCCCCCCCTGAATTCAGCTACAAAAACAAACATGCCCTAAGGTTAAAATCCAAACACTATGAAATCATTGACAATGTGTTATTCAAGAGAAACTATGATTCTATTTTGTTAAGATGCCTGAAACACTTGAAGCGCAAACGGTTTTACAGGAACTCCATGATGGCCCAGCTGGTGGACACTTTGGAGGAGACATTACAGCACACAAAATATTGCATGACAGGTATTATTGGCCAAATTTTTTCAAAGATACCCATGACTATGTGAGGAAATGTAAGATATGCCAAATGGCTAGTGGGAGACAAAGGAAACCAACCTTTCCTTTACAACCAGTTAACATTGAGCAACCATTTGAGTAGTGGGGGCTTGATATTATAGGAGAGATTGTTCCTCATTCTTCCAAGTAGCACATATACATCCTTACAGCCACAGACTACTTCACTAAGTGGGTGGAAGCAATTCCACTAAAGGTAGCAAATTCTGATGTGATTATTGAATTTATTGATCATTTCATCATCACTAGGTTTGGCTTACCTAATGTGCTTATCTTTGACAATGCATCTTATTTTTTTGGAAATAGTATAGTCAAATTTGCTCTTAAGAGAGGTTTTAAGTTAAAATACTCTGCAAATTACTATCCTCAAGGAAATGGCTTAGTAGAGTCAACTAACAAAAATCTCATCAGGATTATTAAAATAATTGTTGATCAAAGCCAAAAGAATTGGCATAAATCTTTAATATTCGCACTATGGGCATACCATATAACTCAGAACACCTCAATAGGTACTTCTCCTTTTAACTTAGTGTCTGGGAAAGAAGCTGTTATTCCACCAAATCTAGCCCTACCATCACTAGCCCTAGTACAATTAATTGAAGAAACTCCTTCCTCTATTCAATTAAGGTTTGATCAAATTCTTAAATTAGATGAGGAAAGAGAAAAAGCCAAGATTACTCACGTTAAACATCAACAAGTCATTAAATCCTCTTTTGATGCAAGTTCAGCTGGCTCAAAAACATTACAGATTGGTGATCTCGTTTTGAAATGGGACAAAGCACATGAAGAAAAAGGCAAGCATACCAAATTTCAGAAGTTGTGGCTTGAACCATTTTAGATTGTCGAAAATATAGGCTCATCAAAATGTCTACTACAAGACTTAGTAGGAAAGAGAGATTCTCTTCCTGTGAATGGGCTTATCCTAAAGAAATTTTTTCCCTAAGGAGGTAATCCCTTCTTATCTGTACATATTTTTTAATGCAAATTTTGATTTCTTTCAGAAATAATGTTGTAAATAGTATACCATTGGCTTTTTACTATTGAAATCTCTTTGAAAATATATTGTAAATATCCGCTTCTAAAAATTAGAAACTTTCAAGGAAATGATTACAGTTTTGGAAATTAGATAAGCATCGTAAAACTCTGAGATGTTTTTTGAAATTGTGAAATCTTTCAAACCTAGAAAACATAGTGAATCATTTGAAGTTTTATCAATTGAGAAAGGTTATTTTTAGAAAAGTTAAAGACTTTTTACAACTAAGCATCTACATCTCTATAATTGTCATCCAATAACTCTTAAGGAGTCAAAGATTCACCCCATCCACTAGGTTTATGATTTTTTGGAGTGTAATTCTAAAATATATATGATTTAAAAGATAAGAGGTCTCATTACGAGTGAGCTTGTTCAGTTCAATTACAACCAGTGAATGGCATTGTCACCTTCTAGCTCCCAAACCAAGGCAATGACTTCTATTTGAAAAAATAAATAAATAATAAATAAATAAATAAATAAATAAATAAATAAATAAAAATAAAATAAAAATAAAAATAAAAATAAAATAAAAATAAATAAATAAATAAATAAATAAATAAATAAATAAATAAATAAAATAATAATAATATCTATATCTATATCTATATCTATATATATATATATATATATATATATATTTGAATTTATCTTTAAAAGATTATACTCTTAGATGGATGGGATAATGAATAATTGATGGTTAAAAGGTAACCCTTTTGAGACTATAGATGTTTGCTGGTAGCAGTGGCACTACCTATGACAAAAGAGTAAATTCAAAAGCTAAGTTGGAGGAGCCCCCTATTTTATCTTTAACAACAGATCAAGGCTTGAAGAAACCAAAAATGTTTTGATTTATAATAAGGGTTTGGAAAAGAGATTGCAAAATTGATTAATTTTTCTTATTCAGAGTAATTTTGTTTATCTAACTAATTTCAAGATAGTTTCCTTTTCCTCAATTGTTTGTACTTGAGAAAGTGTTAGAAATTTCATCATTTTATTTAGAGATAACTGGTTCTTTTAGTCAATCACCAATTGTTGTGCTATACAGTTACCCTCCCATTTCAAAGCTTTCTTAATCTTATTCTAAGATGCTAAATAGGAAATAGGGTCCCTTTAGTTTTTGAAAAGCAATAAAACCTTTACATAGAAATAAATTTCTTTGTTTCTTGCTTTTCAAAAAAAAATTGCTTCAAAAAACCCTCTAAAAAATCAAGCATCGCAAATTGCATTCGCTTAAGGATAAGGTACATTCAATCCGAATAGTCATGTTGTGATGCGATAGTCTCAGTCATAGAGCTTCTTAAAACAATCCATTGACAAACATGTGATGCGATAAAGCTATTGCATATCTATTGGGTTGTGTTATATTTTTTCCACGACTAACCTACATAGTGAATCGGGGGATTAGACGGGGAGCAAAGCCCCCCCTTCATTGCATCAATTGCACAGCGGGGGGGTCACAAGGGGGTTTGAGAGGGGTGGGTAGTCCCCCTAGGTTGGGCAAACCTACCTATGGTTTGCAGTCCATGGTTTTGGACGCGATGGTTTTCGGTCCATGGTATTGGATGCTTTGGCATGTATAAATATGTATTGTAACATTGAAAGGAACATAATGAAAAATCAAGATGGTAGTCCCTATTTTGGGATCTAGGGGAAAATCTCTGTGTATATGTGTTTTATGTGTTATACTCTCGCATTGTTTATTTTCTATGCTTTACAATTCGTATGCAGGTAATTTCTGTACGGGTTTAAAACCTACAATTGGTATCAGAGTTGTTTTGGCTTCAAGGGGATGCCTTTGTTGCTGAGGGGTTTCGCTGGGGCCTGTGGTTGACCCTGTTCAGTGGGAGATTTGCGAGATCGATTCTAGTTGTAAAATAAGATGGAGATCAGTAGAAAGGTAGAGATCGAGAAATTTAATGGTTAGAGTTTTGAGTTGTAGAAACTCAAGATGGAGAATATGTTGGTTGATAAAGATCAGTGGATCATGGTAGATCTTGGTACTAAACCAATGGGAGTGTCCAATGAAGAATGGAATAAGTTGGATCGGAAGGAAAAGAGCACAATACGATTGTGTGTTTCAGATTCAGTATTGTTAAATGTATCAAGAGAAGCTATGGCGAAGGCTTTGTGGGATAAGTTAGGGACTTTGTAGCAATCTAAGTCTCTAGTGAATAAACTGTTCCTGCGAAAAAAGTTGTATAACCTGAGGATGAAAGATGGAGACTTGGTCACAGAGCATATGAATGCATTTAATACTATGGTAAGTCAGTTATTGTTTGTTGATATCAAAATTTCAGATGAAGATAAGTGCATTAGTTTGTTGTGTTCTCTACTAGATTTGTGGGATAGTCTGGTTATTGCAATAGGTAGCAATGCGACTACCTAGCAGTTTGATGAAATAGTCTCATCCTTGCTGATGGAGGAGATGAGATGGAAAAATATGGAGAGATAGAATGGTGATGCCTTGTCTGTATGAGGATAGTCCTGGAATAGAAACAAAAATAAGTCATCAAGTGGGAGATCTAAATCTCCAAAAAAACCTATAAAGGTGGTGTGCTGGAAATGCGGAAAGGAAGGGCACTACAAAAGGTACTATAAATCTAAATCTCTTGACAAAGGAAATGGATCTGATGATGCTTCTTTTGCAGAGGTGAAAACCACCTCAGATGAAGGTGGGGATGTGTACTTGGCTTATTCAAGTACACATGTAGATCATGAGGCATGGTTGATTGACTCAGGTGCATCCTTTCACTTAACTCCCCATAGAGAGTGGTTCTGCGAGTATGATAAATATGACGGTGGTGATGTCTTCTTAGTGGATGATAGGAAGGCTAGAATTGTTGGTCATGGAAAAGTAAAGTTGAAGTTGCAAGGTGGAAGGGTTAGAACACTTCTGGGTGTTATACATATTCCTGCATTAGCCAGAAATATGATTTCTATAAGCAAGTTGGATGATGTAGGTGTAAAAACAATGTTCGATAAGGATACCTAAAAGATGGTTTGGGGGGCACTGGTATTGATGTGGGGAGTTAGAATTGGAACTCTGTACAAGCTGGAAGGTAGCATTGTTGTTGATGGGTGCACCAATTTTGTGGTTCCTGAAAGTGGAGCAGAAAATCTAGTGGTCTCTGGAGAGAATACCATGCTGTGGCATCCAAGGCTTGGACATATTGGAGAGAAGGGCCTTCGAATACTTCATGGTAAAGGTATGAGTAATAGCTCTCTGGATTTTGATTTCTATGAAAATTGTGTATATGGGAAGCAGAATTGGGTGAGTTTCCCCTCTGGTGGTAAGAGGGCGAAACATATATCAAATCTTGTGCACAGTGATGTGTTTAGACCTATGAAGGTTCCATCACTAGGTAAGTCTATGTACTATGTATCATCTATATATGACTTCTCAAGGAATACATGGGTATATTTCCTTAAGAAGAAATTTGAAGTCTTTGATAGGTTTAAAGAATTCAAGGCTTTGGCGGAAAACCAGACAGAGCAAAAGATAAAGGTGCTGAGGACAGATAACGGTGGAGAGTTTTGCAATAATGAATTTGAAGAATTCTATAAGAAGTCAAAAGGATAATGATCCAGTTGCTCAGAGGCTATTGCAGCAAGCATCCCAAGCTTTGGGATGAGCATTTGTGGTCAAAAGGACAATGATCCAGTTGCTCAGAGGCTATTGCAGCAAGCATCCCAAGCTTTGGGATGAGCATTTGTGTTATGTGCGGCATGCTTACAACTGTGCCAAACTCTCTTCTACTCAGAGATCTCCTTTTGAGACTTGTTTTGGTTTTATACCAAAGTCTCCATTGGATTTTGTCTTTGGTAAAGACATAGCAGTTGATGGACATAGTGATGTGGACAAAGCAACTAAGTTCATTGAACATATCTAGGAAATTCACTAGGTAGTACAGGAACAGCTGGAAATAAGTCAAGCCAAGTATAAGGCAAGACATGATAAGCATAGAGTTGAGCATAGTTTCCAAGTTGGTGATCAAGTCTGGTTGTATATTAGCAAAGACAGAATGCAAGGTGAAGGTAATAAGCTTAAACCAATAAGGTATGGACCTTTCAAGATACTTGAAAAACTGGTGAAAATGCTTTTTGCCTTGATTTACCAGCTTATATGTAGATCTACTCAGTCGTTAATGTTGAAAACTTTAGATTGTATGAACCTTCAATGATTGAAGATCCTAAAGAGCAACCTCAGTTTCCTTCTATTGAGGATCTGTTGCCTAAGTATCTCAATGAGCTGCAGGAGGACACAGTTCTGGACACGAAGGTGAGAACTACGCATCGAGGGGATGTTGAGTACTTGAGAGTAGGAATCAAGGGTTCAAATCCAACAAAGGCATGATGGATAGAAATTGGACAAGTGAAGGAACAATATCCTCACTTGATCAATGCTTAAAACCAACTTTTGGTGGTCCAAAATATTTTTAGTGGGGAGGCGTGATCCAAAATGGAACTTAAACCTCTAAGTCTTCAAATATAAAAAATAGAGAACACAGAGAAAAACACTAAGGAATGGCAGAAACCCAAGTGAAGCAGAAATGATGAATCGTTGAATCAGAGCCATTGGATCTGCCAAATCAATGGTCGAGATGGAATCAACGATATCGCATTGGAGGTGGCCAGTGGAACATATCAGAGGCAGTGCGTTGGGAAATGCGATCAGCGAACCAGTGACTTAACGTGAGCCGTCGGATCGGTTGCGCAGATCCAACGATGGAGATCACATAATCACATCGCAATGTTACCAAAGGAAAAACTTAGTTGTAGGCCCAAAGTCTATGTGATATGCGATTTTTGCTTTATCGCATCACAAATAATCAAAGAGGAGGACTTTACACATGCACAAAGGATTTCAACGGACCCGAAGGAATTATGAACCAAAACAATAGAAATTTGAATTCCATGGTAAACGATATTTCAGACGGGCTTCAAGAAGAAAGTGGTATTGGACATGCTCCACCCAATTCCATACATTGGCTAACACATAGCACAACGCAAGTGAGAGGAAACCACTTTTTTAGGCGGGTAATCCCTGTGCAAGTGGGTTGCCCGAAAAGGCCGTTAGCCGTTGGATTAATGGAATGTAGATCAAAGGTCAAAGGGGGTGTTGGCAGATGAGGCATGACAGCGGTCTGATTCATCTATTTCAGGATTAGCGTCGGGGAAAGGTGAGACGGTCAGGACCACCCATGGTCATTTGTCCTTTTGTTCAAACTGATTCTAATATAAACAAATCAATTTCCACGCTTTAATCATTTTTGTAACAAAAACGCATTATAAAACATGATGAACGTAGAAAATTTGGACAGAGAAGACAGAGAGGTTGATAGAGCCCGAAAGCCAGAGAGCCAGAGGGAGTTGACCGTGAAGAGGTGGAGAAAGCCGAGCAGAGCAGAGCCAGAGAGGTTGTGAAGCCAACCAGGGGGTCTAGATGACGTGACACTTTGTTTTGAAGTGTAAACTCTATGTATTTCCACTGACTGTTTTGTTGAGACTCAGTGTTTGAGTTCACACTTGTAATCGCTGTTTTGAAGACATAATATAGAGGTCACATTGAAAGCTTGGACTAGGAGACATAAGCAGGAAGTCTGGTGAACTTTTTTATCATTTGGATGTGTGCATATGTGTTTTATTGTGTATTTTTAACTGTTGATTTTCTATACTATTCAAAATCTTATCGATCCATTGCACTAAGTAATATAGGCTTTTCCTGCACATAATTTTGTAATACCTTAGTATTTATTTAAGATCGCATTTCAAATCAACAAGGGTGACCCTTAACTATATTTATAGGTAAGCATAACTTAGATAATGATTTTGATAAAACCCTAGAAGTGAAATGATTTTGAATTACAGAGAAAGGGTATTTAACAACAACCAAGAAGAAATGGCTACAAAATATGTGAGAGGATGGCATATTAAGGATAAAAATGGAACTAAACACACAGAGACTAGCCAACCAGTGAAATGCATAATTAACTCTTATGACTTACCTGTAATACATCTCAAAGTCTGGTGAAGAAAGTAATTTCTCCACTATATAAAGTGTAAACCTTCATCTAAGCTTGGTACCCTTCAGTAACCATAGATTTTTTATATACAGTAAAAACTAAAAATGAACCCAAACAATGAAAATACAAAGGCTAAGCGTAAATGGAGTAAAAATCATTGTTACCTAGAGCTACAGATTAAACCAAGGTCCATATTCACCGTAGATTTGCACATTTAAGGAGAAATAAAGACTCACGACAACATTACAAGTTTCAAGACCATGAAATTAAGGTAGATAATGGTGTGAGATCCATACAGGCCTGTCAAAATGCACACATCTCAAAATGAAGCCAAATGTTATACTATATCACCATGTAAATTTATGCCAATGGATGACCACACCATGTGATTCCCGAGGGTTAGCTTCTAAAGTGTAACTCCAACACAATACCACTCAATAAATTTTAGGCAAGTTAAAACATTGATGAATGAAACCTTTTATCATTTCAATGATCACGTAAGAACAAAATAGATCCAATATCAACATATGTATTCACAACATAAAAGGTAAGATATCTGAGCTGTATGTCGTACATAATGCTAAAATCATATTATATCCAACTTAGCATAGGTCCCATCACATTATCTCATTAAACATATAAAATCAACTCATCAGAAATCATATACAGTTCATCAAGCTTTGGGTGCATTAAAAAATTAATGAATGAACCATTGTGATCACTTAGGATAAAAGTCACATGAAACAATCCACAAACATATTCACCATGTTACCATAGGATAGTAAGGTTGGCTCAATATACAATGTTGAATCAATATCCAACTGCAATGGTCTCATTATAATCTAACCTCAGTACATCCAATCACTATATCAAAGATTCAAACTATGACGATATAAAAAGTGCACCATCGTTAATACTATAACTTTAAATCCATTTTAAGACCGTGATGTATATACACTTGCATGATGTCTTAAATTCACCAAAAAAATTGAACCTCATAAATTCAAACTATCTAAAATAGAATTGTTTTAATATTACTAATGCATCCATAAAGCTTCATAAGGTCCCTTAAGACATGAATGATTTCAAAGTGAAATGAGAATTTTCTCATGATGAAAATCATAATAAATATGTAGTAGTTACAACCAGTCAAAAAATCCATTGATACACATAGTCATCAATATTATGCTCAAATGAAGTGACATATCCATCGACATGTATATCATAGAAATAGTGGATGTAATGTCAAATGCAAATAATCTTAGTGGACTTCCCCTTCTGGTCATAGCAGTAAAATGAAAGTTCCAGGTCAATGAAAAAAATGTTTTTGATGGTTGTTTGAGGTGTGATCAAGCAAGACAGAGGTAGGAATTTTGAAGCTTATTAAAAAATAAAGAAATTTTGAAAGTGGGTATCAACATAACCTAATTTTCTCCTAATTTTTAGATACTTAGGAAAAGTGCCATTACTATTGGGAAAGTGATAGAATAGGCTATTCAACCATACAATTTTCATTCTCATTTGGACTAGGGAGAAATAGAATAAATTCCTTCAAATATATGCTAACATGTTGTTCATAATGACAACACACATTCAACAATCTCACATGTTGTTGTGCCTTCACATCAATGGCACTGCAATTGACATTAATGAAAACATATGTGCATCAATATTGTGTGGCCCATTTAAGATATTGTAAAATATTGGTCTACTTTCATATATGATTTCATTACCAACATTTATGAGTTTCCATAATGTATTTTATATATCTTTACTTAAAAAATATAGTTGTGTTGCTAATCATGCTATTGATTGGAATATAATTCAAGTGGATCCCAAAGAAGACTTCCAAGTTTAGCCATTGGGTATTTTGGATAGGAAGATTAAGGTTATTTGCAATGAAGTAATCGAATTGATAAAGGTGTAGTGGGACTAATATGGTCTTGAGGATGCTACATGGGATAATGAATATGCCATGAGGGAGAAATATCCTCATACTTTCAAGTACTTTTCAAGGAGATAAAATTGGGCTTCTTTGATCTATAGAATGGATAAGATTTTCTAATCGAATGACTTGGTGAATGATAATTCCTAGTATCACTTCCTAAATTCTATACCCTCTATGTTAATGTTTTCTTTCATGATATCAATGATATGCCACATGGCATGCACTAATTACATGTCTTTTATTAAACACCTTGTGAATTTGCCTCTAAAAATTGTTCAAAATATATAATAATTGATCATTTCTTGATTCTATTCCTCTTCAACTCTTATAAACTTTTCATTATCCACTCTATAGCTCTACACATCCTTTTTCAAATTCCTCATTGTCTTAGCCAACACTATGGGATCCACTCTGCTACTATGTTGATTGGACAATGTTTTTGTAGTACCTATGATAACATTCAACCATTTGATTTCATGTACATGGCTATAAGATTCCTATGCATCCTCCATATCTCCAATCCTCATCTCCAAACTAGACATTTTCTTCTTGTAACTTAATTATGAAAAGTGTGCATGAAAAAATTAATGTTGGAGTTAAGAATATGGTGGAATATTTCTTCAATTAGGCTATAGGTCATTTTTCATCTCAACATGTGAAGAATTTAGATGCACTAAACCAAATTCTAAGTCTTTATAAATAATAGCCTTAAAATAAACTTTCCAATGCTATACTCATGCCTCATTCTGAGTTATAAGATAAAATTTATAGCTTTCCAAAATCCACAATTTTCCCTTTTCTTGTATTTTTTAACTAGTACAATAATTGTCAAAATATAACTTCTACGACTTGTAGTAGAAAATCAATTAGGAACCAAAAAATATTTTGTATTAGGCATAGATAATACTCATGATTCCAAGTACACAAAAAATTATCAATTCATGATTTGATACACTATTCTGTTGCCATTATGACACATGTTTGGCACTATGACACAGGTGTTGTCCTTGATGGCAACTCACTCAGATGAAAGATCATAGTTCAGGCTCTCAGAATAAAAGAAAAAGAGATATACGCAGTTTCCATTTAACCAAGTCATGTATACACATAGGATCGTCGATCAAAAGTCGCGTATGCATATGCACACACTTTCATGCACTGGAAAAATCACATACATGTGGGAAAAATTATTTTTAGTCCATGGTATTTGGTCCTTGGTATTTGGACCTATGGTTTTGGTCCATGGTATCTCATCCGAAGTGTTGAACCCAGGTATTTGGACCCAAGTATTGGTTGTAAGTGGTTTTGGACCATGGTATTGAGTAAGGCCTAAGACTATAAAAGGGGAAGGAGATCATTAGGAAAAGGCATTCACTTAAGGATTGAATATCTTATGAAGAGAAAGATCTAGAATACTGGTCATTGGGTTATGGTGCATAGCTAGATCTGAACCAAGGAGGAACCTCAGTGCTAGAAGAAGGATAAGTTCTATTGATGGGTCAAGATCTTAAGGCTTGAATAGTAGTATCTTTGTGTGATTTTGATCTGTTATATTTGGCACATGACTTGATCTATAAATCTAATAATCTGGGTATAACTGATGTCTGAATAATTGAAAAGGGTAAATTATCTTTTATAGATCTGTACGCAAGTTCAGCACAACAAAGGCACATATACACACTAGTTCGGTAATTCAAAACAGTGTATACGCTGGTTTTCCTTAATACAAAAGTGTATGCACACAAGTTCTTCATCTTGAAGTAGTGTATGTCTAATAAAATATGTTTTAGCTACTTTTGTTTATTGCTATAGTATTATGGGTTCAGGATTGGTGTCTGGTTACTATTACTATATTCTAGTTACAACATTTAGAGAAGTGATTGATTGATTCAGTTTTGGTTGGTGCAAAGGGGATTGGTTTATGCAGATACAATTGATGTTTGATTGATGTTATTTATGGATCCAGTCTGAAAATTTATGAAACGTGGTCCCTGGAAGAAAAGAGAAGGTTGTAGCCTTTTGTAGGTCAGCACCTACGTACTAGTACATCAACTAGTACAAGAGCTAAGGGGGTTGTAGCTCCCTTCCAGGAGAAGCTGGAGAATGAGAGAAGGTTGTAACCTTCTGCAAGTAGAAGCCTGCGTACTAGTATAAGACTACACCAGTACAGAAATATTGTAAAAGGAATTTTCTTATTAACAAGAAGAAAGAGAAGCATTGCAATAGGTGGTTTTCACCCACATTGGGTTTCCACCTTATATCTTGTGTTCATATGTGTGATACCTGTTTACTGTTCTTATGGTTAATGAAGTTCTGATGCACTGATTAAAGATCAAGTGGATTAATTAAATCTTAAGTTTACAGGTTATACACTAGTTGCTGTAAACATAGTTGCATGTATACGGTGCTTTCCACATTTGAAGTAGCATAAATCTAAGTTTGAAAATGAAAATTGTTTGACTTGATAATACTGATTCACCCCCGCTCTCAGTATTATTTCCAACAATTGGTATCAGATCAGGTTCTTCAAAATAAGCTTGATCGCTTGAAGGAAGATCTATCATCATGAGCAACTACAAAAGGGAGGCATCCATCAGACCACCAATCTTTGATGGGAGCAACTTCATCTATTGGAAGGTAAGAACCACAACCTTTCTTCAATCTCTTGGTGCAGAAGTTTGGGATATCATGGAAGGAGGATACGCATTCCCATCAGCAACTCCTACAGATACAGCTGGTAAAAAGCAATATGAAACAAATGCAAAGGTTGTCAATACTCTATTAGGGAGTCTATCTCAATCAAAATTCATCAAGTTTATGCAGTTCAAAACCGCTAAAGAAATATGGGACAAGATCATTCTAAGCTATGAAGGAGACAATCAGGTAAAATGTGCAAAACTACAATCTCTCAGAATTCAATATGAAACTCTTAGAATGCACAATGATGAAAGTGTGGCTAATTATTTCTTACGTATAGATGAGATTGTTAATCGCATGAAAAAATTAGGTGAAGAGATAAAAGAAGTTACGTTAGTTGAAAAAGTTCTAAGATCTTTGTCTTCTAAGTTTGAATCAAAAGTTTCTGCCATAAAAGAAAAATAGAATCTTCAGATTATTACTATGTCACAGCTGCACGGAATCCTAACTTCTTTCGAAATGAGAAAAGGGGGACCATCAGACATGAGACAAGCTGCATTCAAATCTTCAAGAAAAGGAGAATACAATGAGTCGGGACATACGTCAGAAGAAGAGGAAGAATCAAACTTTGTCAAGAACCTTCAATGGGGTTCTGGAAGATTTAGAGGTAAGCTACCTTTCAAATGTTTTGTGAAGCGAAAATTTTAATACGCAGAATATATATGAATAAAATATCTTATTAAAAATGATGAATAGATAGATGATTGTTTACAATGGGTTGCCTGGCTTATATACCGCCATGGGCACCCTTTGGGAAAGGGCACGATCTTATGATCGTGCCCTTTCGTCTAATTAAAATTAAAATTAAATAATAACCTAAAATTGACTAATTTTTTACATAGCATTGCCTTCCTCTCGAAAGAATGCTTTGTCCTCAAAGCATACGTAACGATGACTGTTGTTGACAAAATGCTTCATTCTCCCAAGAAGCATCTTCTTCGGGTAAGTGTTTCCACTTGATCAGATATTCCAAGATGATCAAGGTTCCACACTTTAAAAGATCTTGAATTACTCTCTCAATTTCCGATTTTTGGTGATGTGCATATTGGTATGGCTTTTTCATAGGTCGGTCTTGAAATACGTTTTCATGCTTGTGAATTAGATCTTGCATCTCTGGTGACTCTTCTCTGGTCATATTTGCAAATAACATTTCTAATTGATGACATTGTACTGCATAAGTAGGTGCTCTTCTTCGACTCAGCTTCATCATCTGAGATAATGATACAACATGATTTTCTATTGCTTGGAATCCGTGTAGTTTGTACTTCTGACCTCCCCATTTTGAATTTTATAAATTGTACTTGATGGTTGGCGGCATAAGTACCTAAAGTTCGTAGCCATTGGATGCCTAAGACTACATCTACTCCTCCTAACGGTACTGTGAAGAACGGAGACTCTAATTTAAAGTCTTGAATCTGCAAATTGACTTTATGGCATTTCCCTACCTTTTCAATCTTGGTAAGGGAAATGAAAAGATATTGAGTTTCTTGGCCACAATCGCATCTAGAAAATTGTGTGTGCTTCTAGAGTCGATGAGAACCACTACGTTGTTCTTCTTTATGTGTTCTTTTAACTTCAAGGTCTGAGGTTGTGATATACCTGTCATGGTTGATAATGACACTTGCAGAGTACTTCCGTCATCTCATTCTGGTGAGAATTCTAGGGCATCTTCTGTTTCTTCTATATCATAATCTTCACAGTTTGAATCATTGGTTGCTTCACAATTATATAGGTTCTTTGGTTCTTTTCCTTTAGCACATCTATGTTTGGGGTCCC
>APFE031116430.1:137398-156323 GCA_000404065.3 Pinus taeda
GTTCCCTTTCATCTAATTAAAATTAAAATTAAATAATAACCTAAAATTAACTAATTTTTTACATAACATTTTGCTTGTGGAAGAGTCGGTCACTATGCAGCCAAATGTCCTCATAAATATAAGCTTGATAAAGGTAAGGAACCAATTAAATGGAACAGAAAATAGAACGTAAGTAAGAAAAGTTATTATACACATGAAGACAGTGATGGAATTTCAAATAGTGATGAAGATGAACATGGTAATGATTATAAACTTTCAATGACTTTCAAAGATGATGATTTCTTGGATGCTATAGATGAAGATGATCTCTATGAAGAAATTTCTAAACTTAAAATTTGTTTAGAAGAAAAGAGTATGATCATAGATACTCTGACATTCCAACTTGTTGAAAGGGAAAAACGTAATGAAAAGTTAGAATGTGAAATTGTGGGACTTAGAAAAGATATTGAGAAAACAAAAGCTCTTAATCTTATATTTGCTAAAGGATCTGAAACTTTAGATGAGATTATCAAAGTGCAACGTCCTCCTCTAATCAGGATAGGTCTTGGATATACTGAAGAAACATCTTAAGCACAGAAGCCATCCACCACCAAAAGTTATCTTGATGCAGCAAGGAGAAGTGAATAGGTTGATAATCGTCAGCAAAGTCATAAAGCAGATCACCAGGTAAATCAGGGTCAATCTACTTCAAGGATGAACATAAGCTACAACCAACCGCAGGTAAATCATTCTCAATTTGCCTCAAGAATGAATGTCAATGGAAACTACAATCACCTGGATGGTAGATTTGATAATCAGATGGATTTCTTTAATGGCCAATGTTTTTCATGTCATAACTTTGGACACAAAGCTACTCAATGTGTTGCCTACAAGACCATCATGACTCGAGAAGCACGAAATCAAAGGAGCGTGACTAGGGTCATGAAGGGGACCTACAATAACTTTTCTGCTCTTGAAAATGAAATAGAATACTTTATTTATACAACTTCAGTCATGAAGATTCTGAATGCAGGAGTAATTTCTGGCAAACATCTTAGAAGGAGCAAGCTTCATTGGGTCCCAAAACATGGAGAAAGAAAGAACTGCAACCAAAAAGATGTGGTATAGCCTTATATATGGAAGGACAAGAAAATCAGTGGTACATCAACAGTGGATGCTCAAAACATATGACAGGTGATAAAGAAAAACTTCAGTCATATAGTGCCTTAGAAAAGGAAAGGAAGGTCTAATTTGGAAATGACACCCCTGCTCTCATAAAAGGTAAAGGTTCTGTTCTTTTGAAAGAAAAAGTCAAAGCCAGAAATGTTATGTATGTTGATGGCTTAAAGCATAATCTATTAAGTGTTGGGAAAATGTGTGATCAAGGAAATGAGGTAATATTCCGATCAAATGGATGTATTGTTCGTGAGATTGATACAGGAGAAACAATGATCAAAGGCATAAGAACTCTAAATAATTTATACATACTCAAGGGAGGACAACAACAATGCTATCTAAGCAAGAATGATGAACACTGGCTATGGCACAAAAGATTGGGGCATCTAAGCTTCTCTCAAATAAGGAAAGCATGCAAATATCAGGCAGTTCAATCTCTCTGACATCAGAATCCCAGACAATACAATATGCAAATCATGTCAGTTTGGTAAGAAAACCAAAACTAATTTCCCTAAGAAGCAAGGATCAGCTAGTAATCCACTTGAACTTGTCCATACTAATTTATGTGGTCCATCAAGAAAAAAGTCACCTCGAGGAGAAGAATACTTTATATTGTTCATTGACGAGTTTTCCAGGATGTGTTGGATAGGACTTCTGAAGCATAAAGATGAAGCTTTCGAAAAGTTCAAAGCTTTCAAAGCCTTGGTTGAAAATGAATCAAATTACAGAATCAAATGCCTCATGTCGGATCGAGGAGGGGAATTTACCTCAGATGAATTTTTTGACTTTTGTGAAGAACATGGAATAAGAAGGGAATTCTCTACTGCAAGAAATCCTCAATGAAATGGAGTAGTAGAAAGGATGAACAAAATGGTTCAACAAATGGCTCCTACCATGCTTGATGAATCTGGAACTCCTGCAACCTTCTGGGGTGAAGTTGCATTTGCTACTGTTACTATTCTCAACAAAACAAATGTTCGGGTAAACAACACTCAAACTCCTCTTGAACTTTGGTATGGTAAGAATCCTACGGTAAAATACTTCAAAGTTTTTGGAAGCAAATGTTACATCAAAAGGACTGATGAAAATCTTGGCAAGTTTGAACCTAGAGTAGATGAAGGCATTCTCCTTGGTTACTCTTCCCAAAGTAAAGGATATAAATGTTACAATAAAAGACTTGGAAAAATTATTGAAAGTATTGATGAAGTAAGTGACAATCCAAAGCAGATAAAAACCGAAGATCTTGAATATGAAGAGGACTATCCTTCAATTGCAAATTAGACTAATGATGAAGAAGAAACCTATGAGGCAACAGAAGAATAGATAATGATAGAAGAAAAGACTCCATCCAAGTACGTACAAAAAAATCATCCAGAGCCTCAAATTTTGGGGCAGAAAGAGGTAGGTGTTCAAACAAGAAGGACTATAACAGAAGCTTCAAGCTATCTAGCATTGCTCTCCTCCTTTGAACCACGAAATGTAAGTGAAGCATGCAAAGATGAATGCTGGGTCAAGGCCATGAATGAAGAACTTGAGCATATTGAAAAGAATAACACTTGGGAATTGGTTCCTAGACCTAATGATAAGAATGTCACATGGACCAAATGGATATTCAAAAACAAGCTAAATGAAAATGGAGATATTATTAGAAACAAGGACAGACTTGTTTGTAAAGGGTATGCTCAACAAGAAGGTATAGACTTTGAAGAAAATTTTGCACCAGTTGCTAGACTTGAAGCCATAAGAAAGTTCCTTGCTCTTCTAGCTTTCAGAAGTTCAAAGTATATCAAATGGATGTGAAATCTGCCTTTCTAAATGGAGACTTAGAAGAAGAAGTGTATATTGAGCAACCAGGTGGATTCATCCTTGGAAATGATCCAAAACTTGTATGCAGACTTAGAAAGGAACTCTATGGTCTTAAACAGGCTCCAAGAGCTTGGTATTATCATTTGGACAAGTACCTCCATCAACAAGGTTTTTCAAAAGGATTAGCAGACAACAATCTAGATATATAAATTGATAATGATAAATTGTTAATACTTGTTGTGTATGTTAATGATATCATCTTTGGTAGCAATGAAGAAGCCATGAGTCAAAACTTTGCTTTGGTGATGCAGAAAGAATTTGAAATGTCCCTACTTGGTGAGCTCACATATTTCCTTGGTTTACAAGTACAACAAAACAAAGACGGTATCTTTCTATCACAAACCAAGTACCTCAAGCAGATCTTGAAGAAATATGGCATGGAAGATTCAAAACCAGCATGTACCCCTATGGTAACAGGATGCAGCCTCAGCACAAATGATGGATCAGTAGCAGTACATCAACCAACCTATAGATCCATGATTGGTAGTCTGCTCTATTTGATAGGTACCCGACCAGATATCATGCATGCAGTAGGAATAGTTGGAATATTCCACGAAAATCCAAAAGAAGCACACCTTCAAGCAGTCAAAAGGATTTTCAAATATCTTCAAGGAACACAAAACTATGGCTTATGGTATCCTAGAGATACAGATCTCACACATCATGCATATATAGATGCAGATTGGGCAGGAAGCGTGGATTACAGAAAAAGCACTAGTAGTGGTGCATTCTTTATGGGTTCCAGATTAGTATCTTGGTTGAGAAAGAAACAAAGTTCAATTGCATTATCTGCAACTGAAGTAGAATATGTGGCTGCTGCATCTTGTTGCACACAACTCCTTTGGATGATGCAAACTTTGCAAGACTTTCAAATAACTTTTACTCCACCTATCTCCATTTTATGTGATAATACAAGTGCAATCAATATTTCAAAGAATCCAGTCATGCATTCAAAGACCAAGCACATACCTATCAAATATCATTTTCTACGGGAACAAGTGCTTGAACAAAAGGTCAAATTGGAGTATGTTCCCTCCAAGGAACAGGTTGCTGATATATTCACCAAACCATTGCCCAGGGAGACATTTGAATACCTCAGACAGAAGCTAGGAGAAGTTGCTACATCATCTTGTTGTTGAAACTTATCTATTTCAGAGAAAAGTGGTTGTATGCGAGTTTCATGGGGAACATCCACGTACATACCCAGGTTTATGTGGATACAGTCACGTATATGTTGGTTTGAAGACAAATAGTGGACTATACTCAGGATGAAAAGAGTCTAATATGGGTCTGACAGAGACCATCTGGCACAAGTTCAGGGGGAGCATATACTTCTAATAATGCATTATTTGCATTATCTTAGAAGATCTTGGTTCAAATTTATAGTTGTTTTTGGTGGAACAGGTGCAGAGGGAGAACATGGTTGCTAGTTTGAATAATGATTGACAAATACTACTAATGATAGTTGTTGATAGTCTTGTTTTAGATATTTTGTTTCTATGTCATGAATATATTTTATCATCAAGGTCATGTAATGGCCTATTTTGGTTTCCCCACTATGCCTAGGAGGGATGATGTAATGTTCTTGTTTTATCATGTGTAAACTTTTGGTGTATCCCCACTTGGTTGGGTGGATTGGTCAATATTGGTATATCCCCACTTGGTTGGGAGATGGATGTATGTATGAGTCTTTGTTGATAGGAAGGTCATTTATAGAGTCATGTTCTTTCTTGTAGAACATCGTTTTGTAGACCTTACCACAATCAGGGGGAGCATGGCCAGCACAGCAGAGCAAAAATTTCAACATGTACTCAGGGGGAGCATCACCCCTTGACCTTGATGAAAAAGGGGGAGAGTGACTTGGGGTTGCCACCAAGTCAAAAGGGGGAGATTGTTGGCATTATGACACAGTTTTGGCACTATGACACAAGTGTTGTCCTTGATGGAAACTCACTCAGATGACAGACCACAGTTCAGGCTCTCAAAATAAAAGAAAAAGAGATATACATAGTTTCCACTTAACCAAGTCACGTATACACATAGGATCACCGATCAAAAGTCGCATATGCGTATGCATGCACTCTCATGCACCGGAAAAGCGCGTACATGTGGGAAAACTTATTTTTAGTCCATTGTATTTGGTCCTTGATATTTGGACCTATGGTTTTGGACCATGGTATCTCGTTTGAAGTGTTGAACCTAGGTATTTGGACCCAAGTATTGGTTCTAAGTGGTTTTGGACCATGGTATTGAGTAAGGCCTAAGACTATAAAAGGGGAAGGAGATCATTAGGCAAAGGCATTCACTTAAGGATTGAATATCTTATGAAGAGCAAGATCGAGAATGCTGGTCATTGGGTTATGGTGCATAGTTGGATCTGAACCAAGGAGGAACCTGAGCACTAGAAGAAGGATAAGTTCTATTTATGGGTCAAGATCTTAAGGCTTGAATAGTAGTATCTTTGTGTGATTTTGATATGTTATATTTGGCGCATGACTTGATCTATAAATCTGATACTCTGGGTATAACTGATGTCTGAATAATTGAAAAGGGTAAATTATCTTTTATAGATCTGTACGCAGGTTCGGCATAGCAAAGGCATGTATACATGCTAGTTTGGTAATTCCAAACAACGTATATGTTGGTTTGCCTTAATATAGAAGTGTATGCATGTAGGTTCTTCATCTTGAAGTAGCGTACGTCTAATAAAATATGTTTTAGCTACTTCTATTTACTTCTGCAATATTCTAGGTTCAAGATTGGTGTCTGGTTACTATTACTATATTTTGGTTATAGCATTCAGAGAAGTGATTGATTGATTCAGTTTTGGTTGGTGCAAAGGGGATTGGTTGATGCAGATACATTTGATGTTTGATCGATGTTATTTATGGATCCAGTCTGAAAATTTATGAAACATGGTCCCTGGAAGAAAAGAGAAGGTTGTAGCCTTTTGTAGGTCAACACCTACGTACTAGTACATCAGCTAGTACAAGAGCCAAGGGGGTTGTAGCTCCCTTCCAGGAGAAGCTGGAGAACGAGAGAAGGTTGTACCCTTCTATAGGTAGAAGTTTGCGTACTAGTATAAGACTGCACCAATACAGAAATATTGTAAAAAGAATTTTCTTATTAACAAGAAGATAGAGAAGCATTGCAGCAGGTGGTTTTCACCCACATTGGGTTTCCACCTTATATCTTGTGTTCATATGTGTGATAGATGTTTACTATTCTTATGGTTAATGAAGTTCTGATGCATTGATTAAAGATCAAATTAATTAATTAAATCTTAATTTTACAGGTTATACACTAGTTGTTGTAGACACAGTTGCGTGTATACGCCAGTTTCCACATCTGAAGTAGTGTATATCTAAGTTTGAAAATGAAAATTATTTGACTTGATAATACTGATTCATCCCCCCCCCCTCTCAGTATTATTTCCAACATATTCAAATTCCACATAAATTATGAAATTGTCAAATTTACTCTTTTTTACATTTGTCCTGGTCTTAGATGTTTTAGCAAAAATTGTTATTTCTCAAAGTTAAGAAAAACTAGGAAAACTTCAGAAAATCAAATTTTTTCGAAAATTATGAGGAGGTAAATTCTTGAGCAAATAATTTGTTTCAATATTTGTGATCTAGGGTCACTCTTCCTTCAAAGATCTTAAAAATCCCCCAAAAATGGCCTAGAATAGTGGATTTTTCCATCTATTGGGTATATTCATGTCACCTTTCTAGATTAACTATAAAAATTTCATGAATTACAAGACCTCTATTAAAGAGTAGTGTCATGTCCTTCAAAAAACACTATTTTTCTTTTCTACATATTTGGAGCAAAACCAACTAGTGGCACTCACTAACACTTTTGTAGGCATCTTCGTTATAAACCTACCCTTTAAATTTCTTGTGTTTTGAGTTAATTTTATCGTATTATATCCTAAAAAAAATTATATCTCTACACTTTAATTTCATTATTTTATAAATAAAATGTCATTTTATTAATCTTGCATACCATGTGGTCATTTATGTGGCATTAATTCTCACCCATTATCTCTTGATACAATTATGTCACCATCCTCATTAGTATACTAAATAATTCTTTGATCAAAGGTTGGTTGGTTTATTTCTTCCATTAGGAGCTGGCCAATTTCTTCCATCAAGTAATAGCCAATATTTTCCATTAAGGATACATATATTTCTTCCAATGGAGATCAAGAAATTTCTTCCAATGGGGGCCAACCAATCTCTTCCATTGGGGTTAGCTTATTTCTTCCATTAACAAACTAAAAAATGCACCTCAATGATCCAAAAAATGGCCTCATAAATAATGAGTCTCTTTCAACATTCTCAAAAATATTTCCCTTGGTTGTCTTAGAAAATGCACTTTGGAAACATACAAAATGGAATCTATTTTTTGCAAACTTGTAAAAACATGTTTCAAAGGTATATGAAAATCTTCCTTTATGGACTCAATAAAACTTAGAAATGTTTAGCTAACCACCTGGATGGTTAATATGAACCATATTTTTCAAAATAAAAATTAATATGGGTTGTTTATGGGTGTACATAAATTTTCAAGAAAAATTACATAGGACCACCATGAAATCTCTAGACTAATCTATCATAATTTTTATCATCATGAATGCAAATTAATTAAAAATTCATAACAACATTCAAACACATTGATTGTGAATTAAGCATAAAGTTTGACATAACATTTATAGAATAAATGACATAGGGATCAAATCACTCATCTCTATGAATATTTATATAGTTAACTACAGATTTCAAGCATTCCACCTAACCGTAGAGTTTGAGTGGAATATAAACACCCATAGGAGCTTACTTGTCCTTGTGGACATATGGATCAAATGACTTATCTTTGTGAATTTTTACACAATAGACTAGAAATGCTAGGTGTTCCACCTAACCATAAACATTACTATTCCAATTTTCTTAGTGAAAAGTCACCCCCTTAGTTGGGGCTATGACTCCACAAGGATGGATAAGATCCTATGTGTGTCTATGGTCCACACACAACCCAATACGCGTTAAAAATATAATGACATAACTCCTATAGAAATTCCAACCACCCAACTCTATTCACCCATAAATGTTAATAATAAAAGGGATAGAATTTTCTTCTCTATATCACAACCCCTAAGACAATCTCCATCCTCTTTATGTATCCGGCACAATACCAACAAGGAATTTCTTATTTATGGACTTTGGGATATCCAACTATTATAATAGTGTTCATAGAAACCTTTACACGTGATCTTGGGAAGTTTCTTAATGATAAATCCTCATAGGCATGCCAACTTAGTTCTCAACATCACCACCTGCACTAAATACTAGTTTTCCAATACATAATGTAACTACTAGCTCTTGCAACATTGACCTATGTTTTGCTTCCACTTCTTCTTTGTAGGTTTTAACCTTGTAAAAAATTACCTACAAAGAAATTCTTAAAACCAAAAAAATACACAATGGTGAGAAAAGAAAATAGATACAAACATTTTTTCTCCCAGAACCCAAATCAAGAAACCAAATTTATTTTTCATTGTGGTCCTTGCAATGTTACAATACATTATATGCATGTAAAAACATTCATAAACCCATGATCCATTAACCATACATTATAACATAGTCATATTTCCCTTTAATGGATCTACAAAATACCATGGGAAAACCATCATGCCCAAAATGTGCACAAAACCATGGGTGGGTTTGCCCACCATCTTCGGGTCTACTCCCCATCATTGGGTCTACATAATAATCTTTGCATCTTCCTCAAAAAGAAAATTTTGGTGCATTGCACCTAGCACAATGTAACAATTATCAAGGCTAGTTGTGTAAATAATATAACACATACCTAACATTCTCCCACTTCTTGTTTTATTTTCACACAGGGGGCATAAGTGTGCATAATCATCAATTGAAGGCCACAACACCCATTTTTCCTCTGCACCAAGAAAACTTTTTAGTGCTCACACAATTTGTTAATTCATCTACAACATTTTTTGAAGTGTCCACCTTTACTAGCAACAACCTTTTGTGTTCAAACATTTCCCTCACAAAGTGATACTAAACATCAATATGCTTTGTCTTCAAATGATAAGCAAGGTCCTTTGCCAAGAAAATTCCACCTTGGCTTTCACAATTTATCCTTATAGCCTTTTGTACAAACCCCATACCTAAAAAAAATATTTACAACCAAACTTCTTCATTACTTGCATGAGTAGCTGTCATGTATTCAACCTCTATAATTGAAAGTGCCACTATGGATTTTCTCTTTCTCATTCAACTAAGAAATTCTCCAAATAGGTTAAACACATATCCTCTCGTAGATCTTTTCTGATCCATATCTCCATCCCAGTCTACATCAACAAATCCACATATGTCCAGTGCTCTTTCCAATCCTGATCTTCCTTGGTAGTGCAAAACATAATCACTAGTGCCACGCAGATAATTGAAAACTCATTTTACTATTGTCCAATGCTCCTTCCCTGGTTTTGACACAAACCTACTCAAGACTCCCATTATAAGTGCATTGTCTAGTCTAGTATAGACCATTGCATACATCAAACTACCAATTTCAATCGCATATGGAACCCAAGACATGTCATCTTCCTCATCTTGTGTCTTGGGACACTATTTTGGAGATAACTTTACACCTCCTAGAATAGAAACCTTCATCATTTTACTATCATGCATATTAAACTTCTGCAATATTATCTCAACATACTTCCTCTAATTTAACGAGAGCTTCCTCTTTTCCCAATCTCATTTATTTTTCACGCCCAAAATAAAGTCTGCAATACCAAGATACTTCATGTCAAATTTAGAGGACAATTGGGTCTTCAGATCCTAGATAATTTCTCTGCCATTTCCAATCAACAACATATCATCCACATAAAATATGAAATAAATAACATGATATCCAATTAATTTTAAGCACTTACAATGATCCATTGTGCTCCTTGTGAAGCCAAGCCCTTGCATATATGTATCAGTTTTTTATACCACATCCTTGATGACTACTTTAACCCATAAAAAGACATTTTTAACCTGCATACTAGTTATTTCTTACCCTTCACTACAAAGCCTTACAGTTGCATCATGTAAATCTCTTCTTCTAGATCCTCATGTAGGAATGATGTCTTCACATCCATTTTTTCTACCTCAAAATCAAAAGTCGAAGAAATAGATAAAAGTAATATAATAGAAGATAACTTGAAAAAGGGAGAAAAAATATCACCAAGATCCATTCCCCACACGTGGGAATAACCTTTTGCTACTAATCGAGCTTTGTATTTCTCCACTTTTCATTCTACATTCATCTTCTTCATAAACAATCATTTGTTTCTAATGGGTCAAAAGTAATATAATAGAAGCTAACTTGGAAACAAGAGAAAAAATATCACCAAGATCCATTCCCCACACCTGGGAATAACCTTTCACTACTAATCTAGCTTTTATTTCTCCACTTTTCATTCTACGTTCCTCTTCTTCATAAACACCCATTTGTTTCTAATAGGTTTTCTTCCAACTGAAAACTCCACTAGATCCCAAGCCTCATTTTTATCCAAGATTTCCATTCCTTCAACCATGGCCTTTTTCCAAAGTTTGTCATCCTCTAAATCCAATGCTTCCCTAATAGTTCTGGGATCATCATTTGTAATATATAATGAAAAAAATTTACGGAAATCAGATGGACTATACCTCTCTATCTACCTTCTTTCCTGAACCGATCTACTCAAAATCGATGTGTCTATTGTTCTTCTTCTTCTTATTCATGTTCTTCTATAGAGTTTGATTCTTCATCCTTGAATTCAAACTCTATCTTCTCCGACTTCTTTTCCCTTGTTAGGACTTCCTGTTTCATGGAATCCTTCACTTCTCTAAATGCCACATCTTGATTGTACACTACCTTCTTTATTTATGGGTTCCAAATCTTGTAACCTTTTAAACCATATATATACCCAATAAATGTACAGAATTACCTGCAAGAAAATTCTTAAAAATAGAAAATATACAATGGTGAGAAACATAAAACATATATACACAAATATTTTCCCTGAATCCCAAAACTAGGAATACCATATTGATTTTCATTATATTCCTTTCAATGTTACAAGACATATATATACATTCCGAAGTATTCATAAACCCCAATCCATCAACCTTAGATTAGAACATAACCGTAGTTACCTTAACCGGATATACAAGATACCATGGGCAAAAAACTAGCATGCCCAAAACCATGTGCAAAACCCATGCACAAAATCATAGGCTAGTCATGGAAAGAATATAACACACACCCAACACTAAAGATGAACATTTCATATCTAACATTCAAATTGGTTCTTTTCTCCTTTGGAACATGTACATATGCATTGCAACCAAATACCCTGATATGTGAGAGAAATGGTTTCTTACCAATTTATACCTCATTGGGAATAATTATCCTCTAACATTGATGAAGGTGATTTATTAAACAAGTAACATGCAATATCTACTACCTCTACCTAGAATTTTTGTCCTATCCTAACACCACTGAGAATGCTCGTTGTCTTTTCCATCAATGTCTTGTTCATTCTTTTAGCAACTCCATTTTGTTGAGGTGTGTATGAAGTATTCTTTTGTCATGCTTTACCACACTTGTTAAAAAACTCTTTGAATTCCTTCTTGCAAAATTATCCACCATTATTTGTCCTCAATAACTTGATCTTATTCTCTGTCTAATTTTCCACCAGAGGCTTTAAATTCTTTAAACCTATCAAAGACTTCATATTTCTTCCCAAGGAAATATATCCATATATTCCTCGAGACATCATCTATAAATTATACAGTACATATATTTACCCAGTGATGGAACTAGCATAGGTCCAAACACATCACTGTGCACCAATTCTAATATTCCTTTTGCCCTCTTAGCACCATAGGAAAAACTCACCTGATTTTGGTTCCCATATACATAATATTCACATAAATCAAAATACAAAGATAAATTAGACATACCTTATGCAATACCATTACCATGTAGTATTTGAAGGTCCTTCCCTCCAACATATCATAGTATTTTATGCCAAAGCATATTCTTTTCAAATAAAGTTACAATATTTTCTACTCCACTTTCAGGAAACATAGAACTATTGCACCCATCAATAACAGTACTGCATAGAATCTTCTACATAGTTCCATTCTGAACTCCCCTAATCAATACTAGTGCTCCTTGAACCATCTTGTAAATATCTTTCTCAAACATTGTCTTTACACCTGCATCATCCATCTTGCTTACAAAAATCAGATTTCTCTCCAATTCATGAATGTACAAAACACTAGGAAGTGTTCAAATCCTTCCACCTATGATCTCTATCTTAACTTTTCCTTCTTCTTATCACCACCTAGAAAGACATCACCACCATTATACTTCTCATATTCATAGAACCACTCCCTATGGGGAATCATATGAAAGGATGCACCTGAGTCAATCAACCATGAATTATGATCCACATGTGTACTCAAATAAGCCAAGTACACATCCCCACCTTCATCTAAGTTGGTTTTCACCTCTACAAAAGGAGCATCATCATATCCCTTTCCTTTCTCAGAATTTTTATATCTACAATATTTCTTATAATGCCCTTCTTTTCTACATCTTTAACATACCTTTACAGATTTTGTTGGAGATTTAGATCTCCCAATTGAGGACTTATTTCTATTTCTATTCTAGCACCATCTTATTATAGAAAAGGCATCTTTTTTTTGCTATCCAAGTTTTTTCGTCTCATCTCCTCTAACCACAAGGATGAGAATATTTCATCATATTTCAAGGTATTTGTATTGCTACCTATGGAAACAACCATACTATCACATGAGTTAGGTAGAGAACACAAAAAATCGATGCACATATCTTGATTCAAAATTTTAATATCAACAAATAATAACAAACTACCACAATATTGGAGTTCAAATGCTCTATCATCGAGTCTCCATTGCTTATCCTCAAGTTATACAATTTTTTCCATAGGAATAATTTGTTCACTAGGGACTTAGATTGATACAAAGCCCCTAACTTTCCCCACAAAGTATTTGTTGTAGCTTCTCCTAAAACATTCCGTAATATTGAGTCTAAGACACACATTCATATTGGGCTCTTTTCCTCCTGATCCAACTTGTTCTAGTCTTCTATTGACATTGTCATTAGTTTAGTACCTGGATCCACCTTGATCCACTAATATTTATCTACCAAAAAATCCTCCATATTGATCTTCCACAACTCAAATCTATTTCTATTGAACTTCATGATCTCTATCTTTCCACTATTCTCCATTTCCTTTCACCACAAGGGTCGATCTCACAAATATCCCACTATAACACGGTCTACCATAGACCCGACAAAACCCCTCAGCCACAAAGGCATACCCTTGAAGCCAAAACTTCTCTGATACCAAATGTAGGTTTTAACTTTGTACAAAAGTCACCTTCAAATGAATTCTTAAAAAACAGAAAAATATACAATGGCAAGAACAAAAAATATACAAATATATTTTTTCTCCTAGAATCCAAAATTGAGAAAACTAGATTGATTTTTCATTATGTTCCTATTGACAATGTTGGATACTTTCAACATGAAAGGGGATCTCCCCACTGAAAATTCCTAATTAGAATTTCCACAGTTTGTTGTGGAAGCCCTTTCGGAAATAAGGCCCGACTACCATATATTATTAAAGATTTTCCTTGGCTACAATGTTCAACACTAGAGAGTAATACACAAGTAATTTCAAATTAGAAAGTGAGTATGCCTTGTGGAATGTTCAACTACGGAACATATCAAGTTTCTTCTACTGAAAGGGGAGAGAAAAGTGAGCCTTTAAAAAACAAGTAATAATCTAATATAATAAAGACACACAAGCATATAGATATGAATGAATTGTTCGAAAACTAAAAAATAGTTCACATAGAAGCCATTATTGTTAAAAGACATACAACACACCTTGAACAGGATAAGTACCAAAGCCACCAAAATAGCTTAATTTCCTTAGTATAGATGAAAAGAACATACACCACAAACATTCAAAGAATAGTCTTAAAATACTTACAACATACGCATGAAAGTGTGTTGGCTCAACGACCTTCAAAATTAAGAAAAAGTTTCAAGATACATCAAGACAGTGAACACGACTAGCTCCAATAGTGGTGTGTTAGAGCAACCACTTGCTCCTCCAAAAGAACTATCTTCCTCTCTAAGGCTTGGTAGGAGGAGTTGTTACACAGTATTTTGTAATGCCTCCTGCACTTTCGTGTGACATACCAAGAAGTGCCCAAAACATGACCATAATGCAGTGTACTCATTCATATATGCAGTTCAGAGCCTTCCTAAGACATTGATTGGAAAATGCCTTGAGCTTCCCCTAAGGAAATAGCTCTAAAACCCTAATTTAAGGATCATCGCTCTTATGATACTTAAAATAGCGATGATTACATGTTGCATTATACTCGACCCATGATGGTATCACTTTTTTTACTTGTATACCCTTGATGATCCTAAAAAGGCAACTTTCCCAACGAGGATGAGAAGCTTCGTGATCTAGAAGCTTCTAGAGCAGCGAGTTAGAGGTTGTTTGGCATATATGAGGTTGAATTCTCCCAAATTGGCCTCTTGGTCTTATCCCTATGAGATACCTCCTTGAGATAAGGGCTTAATCCTATCTTTAAAGAGATCCTAACTCCCTTTTCCAGCCTATAAATTCATCCTCTCCCATTCCCAAATGGTTGGTCAGGTTAGAAGTTGGTTGGTCTATGTCTATTTGCACCCTTACGCTGAGATTGTGCCTAAGGCTATTCATTTGACTTGGAGAAGGAGTACTGGGAGCAGAGTTCCTTGTCTTGTGTCAAACTCGTTAAAAAATGAATCAAGGACCTTGGAGCAGATTTCCTTGTCTTGTGTCAAGCTCGTTAAAAAATGAAACAAGGATCTCAGATCAGAGTTCCTTGTCTTGTGTCAAGCTCGTTAAAAAATGAAACAAGGACCTTGGAGCAAAGTTCCTTGTCTTGTGTCAAACTCCTTAAAAAATGAAACAAGGGAATGGAGCATAGTTCTTTGTCTTGTGTCAAGCTCCTTAAAAAATGAAACAAGGGATGTGGAGTAGAGTTCCTTGTCTTGTGTCAAGCTCATTAAAAATGAAACAAAGACAATGAGGATAGTTCTTTTTACTATGTCAATCTTGTTAAAAAATGAATTAGGACTCTGTGAGGATAGTTCTTTTACTGTATCAACCTCATTAAAAAATGAAGCAAGGTGTCATGAGCATGGCTCTTTTTCTATGTTAAGCTCATTAAAAAATGAAACAAATCCCCTTCCAATTCAAGTCTTTGATTAGATCTCATAAAATCCCAGTCGAGTCTTTCACTTGATCTCGTAAGTGAACCTTAATTCCATCCACTTAGGTGAATGAAATGAAGCTTGTGGGGCATGCACCTCGAATTGAGTCATTATGCTGTGGGCATGCAAAACCAAATCCAAGCATAGTTTTTCCCCATGTTTCAAGCTTGTGAAAGAAAAATGAAACCATCCTTAAGTATACTCAAGCATTGTTTCTCATGTTTCAATCTTGTGTAAAAATGAAACCATTCTTGCTTTACCTCCCATGATTGTCATTTTTATCAGCCTTTTTTTGCCAAATGAGTCTTGGTTTGTCCATTCCATCGCCACCATCTCTTTAGCCAGTCATACGATTTCACTTGGTTGTTTTACCCTTGCCTGAGGAACATCTGCGATGAGTGGTTTTCTTAGCTAGCCTCTTGACCATTACATGTTTTGAGAAATTCCATCATTACCAGAACCAATTGCTATCCTTTTATACCACTCATTCCTCTAGGTGGAGTTCCCTTTTAGCTCTTTTTAGACTCCAAAATAATGAAAATATTGTCCAGTACTTGTCATTTAAAACTCATTAAAGTAAATGAATTGATGTCTACTTAGTGTAATTTTAACCCTTTTCCGAACTGAGATAGACTATTGTATGAAAAAGGAACACCTTAGTCGAACATGGCTAGGAGGTCCTCTCAAATATTGTTTTCTACCTTTTCGGATTCGAGAGACAAATTATGAAAAGGGACATGATGGAGTTTTCTTTTTCATCTCTTTTTCAAACTCTCTAAATGTGAAAAAGATACTGATTTATTCTTTTGTTGGACTCATTAAAAATTAAACGGCGAAAGACTTGTCACCATACCAAGCCCGAGTTTCTCCTTCCTATGACTCGTAAAACTTACTAGGATGGATTCATCCAAAGGGTGAACTTATATGACAAGCATATGGTATCCTCTTCAAGCTTGTGTAAAAATAAAGAGGTACTCACTAGAAATAGTGCGGGGGGGATGAAGATGAAACATCCTTTGTATAGGTATCATGTCGCTCTTGAACATGACACTCTTATGCTTTCATGTCAGGTTTAGGATATCCTTGCTCATCCACTTGTACTTCCGGGTTTAGGTGGTCCATTTTGCCTCTCATTTGACTATTCCACCTCATCATTATGACCCTTGGTCCTATGTTGAGTCTAATGTTTCCACACTCCAGAGTTGTGTCGCCAATATGTTCAAGAGAAGTCCAATCTGTAGTTATTTACCTATACACTATTTGAGTCATTATTATAGTCTTAAACTTATTCCACTTTATTACTTGTTTCATTTCAATGATGAGGGAATCATTATGACCCTCCTTCGATGGGTCACTTCCTATCGACTTTAGCTCATTATCCAGGAAGATGACTTAGAAACTCCCTTTCAGTACCTTAGAGCTTGCATGCCTTAATGGAAAGTTCTTCGTATCCAATGACAGGTTTTCTTCATTGGCCTTTGATCAGATGATTCCACGATTGTTCGACTTCAGTTTCATTATCACATTCACAAATTGTACTATCTTACCTTGAGAGCCATTTTCATTATGGGTGGTTCCTCTCATGCCTATTAACAAGATACATCAATGGTCGGTAATCAAGTGGTTTTATAGCATGTTCGACTAAGACACGTTCATTTGCATGTTAGAATTCATACTTTGATCAGGTTGGGATGGAGCACAAGACCCTAAGTCTTGTCTGATATGACTTAGGTTGTGTGGATTTATATTTTATTCGTGATTGTACACATGTTTTTGTTATACGGATGGTTGTGTCCATACCTTGGATCTTATATTTATAGATGATCCTTCTTATTTTGGATGGTTGCACCCATACCATGGATCTTTTCATATAGTATTCGTCATCCATATGGTTGCATCCATGCCGTAGATTCATTTTTTGACATCAGATATGTATATGTATATGCATCCTTGATTTGCAGGTCTCTTGATAGTGTGTGCCCCCATCCTTGCAAAATCTCGTAAAGCATCTCATCCATCACTCCTCATTCTGCCTTCATGCTTTAGGGGGCATCTCTTACACAATATTTTATCTCGCCTCCTACACTTCCTTGTGACATACCTTGAAGTGCCCGAAACATGACCATAATGTAGTGTACTCATTCATATATGCAGTTCAGAGCCTTCCTAAGACATTGATTGGAAAATGCCTTGAGCTTCCCCTAACGGAAATAGCTCTAAAACCCTAATTTGAGGATCATCACTCTTATGAGACTTAAAACCATGATGATCGCATGTTGCACTATACTCGACCTATGATGATATCGCTCTGTTTACTTGTAAACCCGTGATGATCCCAAAAAGGAAATTTTCCCAAAGAGGATGAGAAGCTTCGTGATCTAGAAGCTTCCAGAGCAGCGAACTAGAGGTTTTTCGATGTAGATGAGGTCGAATTCTCCCAACCTGGCCTCTTGGTCTTATCCCTATGAGCTACATCCTTGAGATAAGGACCTAATCCTATCTTTGGAGAGATCGTAACTCCCTTTCCCAGCTTATAAATTCATCCTCTCCCATTCCCAAATGGTTGGTCAAGTTAGAGGTTGGTTGGTCTATGTCTATTTGCACCCTTATGCTGAGATTGTGCCTAAGACTATTCATTTGACTTGGATAAGGAGTGCTTGGAGAGTTCTTGGCTTGGACTTAGATTAACACTCAAGGAGAGCCTATCAATATCAAGGATTTGGTTGTAAGCTTCCCTTTATTTGCTAGTAATATATAACTCCTACTTCATCTTCCAAAAATATATATGTTCAGGTATTATTTAGCTTGGCATTCCTTGATCAGTTAAGTAGGTTGTTATTGGATTTGCTATTGGTTTTAGCATGCTTTATTGTCTCTTTATCACTTGTGCATGTACATAAACACTGAGAGAAGCAGGAACAAGTCTGTGACACAAGCGGTTTGAGGCCCTCAACAAAGGAAATCAAAATAACATCAAAACAAGGTAGGCCATCTCCTTCATTCTTCTTTTCAATTATAACCTATGAAGATGTCACTTTAGTTGCTAGAGTTGAAAATTGGCCACAAAAAATTGCTAAAAATAGAAGTGCTAAAATAGCAGTTTGGGCATCAGTGCTAGATTTGGCAATAGAGAATGAAAAATGGAAGTGCTAAAAATAGAAGTTCTATTTTTAGCAGTTCAAGTTGGATTCTTATTTTTAGATAGTCCCTGGTCTAAAATAGGAAGTAAAATTCGAATTTGATATTAACAGCAGTTTGTAAATTAATTAATTAATTCAATTTGAGTTAATTAGTTAAGGAATTATGAACTTGAAGTCTATGTGAGGACATGCAACAGTTTCTCCTTTCATTGAGGGATTTAACCATTAGTTAAAGGATGAGGATGAGTTGTAATTAGTTGGCTCAATTAACTAAGTCAAGTCCAGTTAGATTAATTTAACAGTTTGTTAAATTAATGAGAGTTCAGTTAGTTAATGCTTGCATGCATGTAACTACTGTATTTTAGATAACTGAGTAT
>APFE031116434.1:2397-44765 GCA_000404065.3 Pinus taeda
TTCTGGAATAGACCAGTTTGGATGCCTTTATGGCTTTAGCTGTTTTCTACTTGGGTCAATATGTTTTGCAGTATTAAGAAGTAAAATACTATTTATGGACAATTGTGGGCCCAGTCAATGTATGGGTGATTTTTGGACATAAATTAATACTTATTTATACATAATGTTATTTATTTCTGTTTAAATTTTGGTTTAAAAAGTCTCAATTACTGGTGGTTTGGTGGGACCAGTACTATATCAATTACTGGTCCTTGCACAACATTAGGAATCTCTCCCCTATGTGGTTTTGCTTAAGGGATAAGGCACTTACATGGAAGGTGCTTCAAAGACGTAATTGAAAAGGACATGGAAGATGTCTTTTACGTAGATACACAATGAAAACTATTAACCATTTATTAAACAATGATTTATATACAAACACAGTTTAGGTAGAATTGGACTTAGTGTCTAGGTAAAGGGGAGGATGGAATGATTAATTTATAAGGGAATGCCTCAAAAACTAGATTCAAAATAAGGAGATCAGTGCATATAAAGTCCTCTTATTAGTGACCTCTTAAGGCATTTGGGTTATACAAAACTTAGGTATATTTCAAGATGAAGGTCTTTCTTTCAATGTTCTTCATGCATTATAATTATTTTTTGTAATGTAAAGATATTCATAAAGGGCATCAAACAAAGACTTGAAGTATATTTCAATAAAAATTAGCCCACTATAGAGTAGATGTGTAGATGTAATGTAAGTATGTAAACAATTCTAAATGTCAAATTAATTAAAAAAAAGAGTTAAAAGTGATCGGGGATGAATGCAAACATTCAAATGTTGGCTTAATTAATGCAAACTTGTGAATAGGCTTTGTTACAATACCATGACTTATCAATACCCCGTGCCCAAAAACCATAACTTATTTCACAACCAAAATATTTTATAACAATATGACAAGATTATTAATACTATGGGTCAATACCATGGCTTATTAATACCACATGCCCAAAAAACATAACTTATTTCACAATCAAAATATTTTATAACAATAATAAAATATTCTTAACCATGGATATTCATCCCCACTTTACCATGTATATTATTAATTTGTAAATAGACTTTATTACATACCATGAGCCAATACCATGGCTTATCAACATCACATGCCCAAAAAACATAACTTATTTTACAATCAAAATATTTTATAACAATGTGACAAGATTCTTAATCATGGATATTCACCTTCACTTTGCCACTGATATTGTGAACTTGTGAATAGACTTTGTTACATTAGCATGGGCTAATACCATGGCTTATCAATACCACATAAAAAAAAATCATAACTTATTTCACAATCAAAATATTTTATAACAATATGACACGATTATTAACCATTGTTACTCACTCCCACTTAACCATGGATATTATTAACTTGTAAATATACTTTGTTACAATACCACGGGCCAATGAATTATCAATACCACATGCCAAAAAACCATAACTTATTTGACAATAAAAATACTTAATTTAATTTAATTTTATAACAAATTTCTAATTGAAGCTAATAAGAAAAATGTTATAATTAGTTTTGAGATATATCTAAACTCTCTATCCTCGTGACTACTAAAAATAGTCCCATAGAAATTAAATTAAGGTTTTAATAGAATTAAAAATGAGAATACGTTTATATTTAAAGATGTAAAATTTATATAATACAAATAGTATTAGTAAGAACCAACATAGATCCATCTTAACTAAGGATCCAAGCGATGACAACAAGCAAAGTGAAGGGAAGAGAGGGGGACAGGGGGAAGAGAGGGAGCGAGATAGTGACAAAGCTGGAGGGCGAAGAGAGAGAGAAAGAGAGAGAGAGTCATGGGGGGAGACGAGAGAGGGATGCGGGAGAGAGAGGAAGGGAGACAGAGAGGAGAAGGAGAGAGAGAGAGAAGGAGAGAGGGGGAGAGAGAGGGAGGAAAGAACAAAGACATTAAGAGATATAGGTGGAGAGAGAGAGAGGGAGTGACATGGGAGAGATGGAGAGAGAGTGAAGGAGAGAGAAGAGGAGGGAAGAGAGAGAAGAGGAGGGGAGAGAGATAGGGAGATAAGGGTAAGAGAGAGAGAGGGAGGCACAAAGATGGAGGGGAGAAAGAGAAGGGGAGAGGGAGTAAGATAGTGATAGAGTTGGAGAGAGAGGGGGAGGGTAGAAGAAATACATAGAGGGAAAAAAGTAGAGAGAGAGAGAGAGATAGACAGAGAGAGGGAGTGACAAGGGAACAATGGAGAGAGAGCGAGGGAAAGAGGAGAGCAGGAGGGAAGAGAGAGAGGCAGAGAGGAAGAGGGAGGGAGAGAGACAGAGATAGATATGGAGAGAGTGTGTGTATGTTTGGGGGGTGAGATAGAGAGAGGGAATAAGAAAGAGACACATAGATACAAATATAGATATTATATAGTATTATATAACCATCCTAGGTCCATCTTAACTTGGATCTATCAAGCGTCGAAAGAGATCAAATTTCTTGAGGCGCAAACCTTTCCTCGAGTTTTGTACTTAAAAAAAATGTTTACACCTCGAGAAATTGGATCCCTCTCAGCGTTTGATAAATTCGAAATAAAATAAATCTAGACCAATGATAAAGATAACCAAAAATACACAAAATTTAGTAAAATAAATAACATGCTATTTTAATCTAAAATTCATTACTTTTATTTTTAAATTAAAACTAAAAATATGATGGAAATTATTAACAAAAGACAAACCTTAAAATCGTGATAATTGTTTGACATTCACAAACTAAATAATCATTAGATTTAGTGTGGAAAACTTATTTCTTTCTCAATTTTAAAATAACATTGCTTTACAATTAACCAAATATGAACCATTAATAAACTTTACATTGTACTTAAAACTTTAATCTCACTTACTTTACAATTTCACTTTATTTTTTCCCAACTATCACAAAAATAAAAATAAAACTTTATATCAGCAGGAGAAAAAAACAAGTATCATAGTTTGAGGTGGGCCACACATGGAACTTTACAATAATATATAGTGGGAAGCAATTACAACCATTGAATGGTTAGTTGGCCATATAATCAGGTGAAAGAGATTGAAAGAATATTCGGCTTAGAATATTTCCAAATATAGTTCTTTGTTTGTGTGATATTGATGGTATAGATAAATTTAAAATTGCTCAATAATAATAAAATATATTATTTTAAATTAAATGTGCGGATATAATTTAAAGTTGATTTTTTTTTTTATTTTGGGAAAGATACGCGGAGTGTACTATGATTTAAATATTCTTAGCAAAGGACGAGGAGCCTTGTCTGAATCCCTCTTACTTATGCCACGCTTTTCATTACTTTTTAGCCACCAATAAACTCCACGTTCATTGTACATCAATCCTTTTTAAGCTGCTGACTATCCAGTGTGTATTTTTTGTTTTTTGGGAATTCCATTGATGATAAATTAAATAAGAATATTATATATATATATATAATTATATATTTATATTTATATTGGGTGAGAATATAATTTGGATTATCTAAGGTAAAAATGAATATTACAAGAGAATATCATAATTAATTTAAAAAATTAGTGAGGATGATTTTCTATTAATTTTGATTACTTCTAGAGATGGGGCATGTAGTGTTGGTTTAGGTTTTTCGTAGACTTTTGCACTAGGGTTTTTGTAGTTTTTTTTATTGTTTTTTTGGCAAGCAAGGGCATAGGTAGGTTTTGGTATAGGTATCAAGTTTACTTTCGTCAACACCACAGTAGGTCTACCTTCGACAACACCAAAGTACGGGTGAATACAAGCCTCTTGTGGATTACAACAAGGAATTGTTGTTAGAAGAGGACATCTTCAAACGTGTGGATATCATGTGGATTCATGTGACTCGGGAGTTAGAGATGCGCTTGTTTCATTGCCTTTAGGGTCTATGACAAAAGGTTGTGTCATTGTGTTTCGTTGTAAAGGAAAAGTTTCCAGAGGGTGGCAGAGGAGAGGATGTTTTTCTATCGCAGAAGGAAGAGTTCACTCTTTATTTTTAAGATGGTCTAGCTCAAAGCCATGAAAACCCTATTTAGAGTGATGACTTGAACTTGAAGGTGGTAGAAGAAGGATGGAAAAAGTGAAGAAATGTCATTAAATCCTAGGGTAAAGGTATTTCTCATGTGTTAAGCAATGACTTGTAGGTGGATCAAGTGATTTCCCTCCTTGACAAAACATTGGCTGGAAGATTTCTAGGTTGAAAGAAAGGGACTTGGTTCATTAAATAATTGGATCCAGTCCCACTACAACCCAATTTTGGAGAAAGGACTAAATTTTCACCTTAGAACAAGGATGGATAGTTAAATCATCTCCCACTTTGAAGTCCAGGCCATTCATATTTTGCAAGGACAATGGTTTTTTGACAAAGTGATCCTCTCGCTAAAGCCTTAGCACCATGGGTTTAATGCTAAGGAGGAACCTCTGAAATCAACTCTAATCTAGGTTAGGATGCATCAACTATCCATGGTGTCCTGGAACAATAAAACCTTAAATGAAATCGATGATATGTTGGGTAAGTTCATCCTCACAAACAATTGTTATAAATCTTCGAATGCATGTTTTGTTATTGAAATTATGAAGGATTCAAATGTTAGTGTGGACCTTTATGGATCCATGGATATAGAGGTGGGTTTAACCAAATTCACCCAACTTTTAGACTATGAAAATATTTCCTTCAGTTGCATTTGTTTCCATTTGTATTGACATTTGGTTCGAGACTGTCACAAAACTTTTATTCAAAAAATTTGGAGGGTTAAGGATTCTTGGGCCTCCCCTAGTGCTGAGGTAAAACATACTCCCTTTGTATTTTCGACCCATGGAAACCCACATCCAATAGAAGATGAAAATGTCCTTGATACATTGGGAACACAACCTCTAACTATCCCATTCCGTGTAGTAACCCTGGTGAAAATTCCATGTAATAAAAGTTAATAAAGGAAAAATAATAACCACGAACGATGGGACACTTATTCCAAGCTTAATGTTGGGAAAAATCCTAGTGATGGGGATCACTTGTGACTATTTGTGGTTAAGGAAATTGGCAAAGACAATGGCTAAGGCTTTGGAAACGCAAAATGGTATTTTTGGTACAATTATTTATGAAAATAATGGAAATTAGGAGAAAAGGGAGGTGAAATGTCAGAGGTTGTATGTGAGGAGGAAAATGAAGGAAAATAATGGAAAATGAAGAAAATAGAGGTCTCATTCATAAAAAAGGCTTCTAAGGATTAGTTGGTAACCTTTTTTCAATTCAATTTTGGATCTCTCTCATTATTCTCTCTCTCTCATACTCTTGGAGACTTCGATTTTTCTTGGAGCACTCTTGGCATACTTGGATTCTTGGAGCAAGAAGGCAAAGGAAGAGCAGGAAAGCGCAAGAAGGCATCGAGATTAGTAGCTACATCAGATTTACTTGCAGGTATCGAATGCATGGCATATGCATATGGATTATTGGTTGTGATCTGTTATTGGCATGGAGGATTGCCTGGATTGACAATGGATAGCCCAGCCTTGCCATTTCCTAGATAGCCATGGTGATTGTGGGTTTATTTTCATTGTTTGTTTTTGGTTGGTTCTCATGTTTCCTTATCTTGGGTTGAGTTAATAGTTCTTGGAGCCTTAGTTGGACAAACACTCTTGAGCCCTGTAACAACTTGGGTTGAGTTATTAGTCCTAGAGCCTTGGTTGGAAAACCGCTTTGGAGCCCTTGGTGGGTTGAGTTACTAGTCCTAGAGCCTTGGTTGGACAAATGCTCTGGAGCTCGACGAAAATTGTGGGTTGAGTTACTAGTCCTTGAGCCTTGATTGGAACAAACGCTCTCGAGCCCTAGATGGTTGGGATAGAGACCGATTTGTTGATGGTTTTGTGATGTCCCATTGTGAGGTGGAATCATTGTTTGATGGGTTGAGGTGGATAGCTTCTTGAAGCCCTGGATGATTTTTTATTGATGTGTTCTAAGAGATCCCACATTCATGCTTGGAATATGGCACGGGGCTGAATCGATAAAGAGAGATTTGGCTCGACCATTCTACAATCGGGTGGAACGTGGAAGTCCCATCCTGGGTTTGGATTTTGCATCATCAATGAAAGGTTATTTCCCCTTGTATTTCTATGAGCATTTTGATGGATTATATGTGGTCTACATGGTTGTACTTTCATGAGTATTTATGTTTCCATTATGATGGTTATGTATGTGTTTTATGACAGAACCTATGTATGGTGTTCACCGTGTTTTTACTTGTAATTGAATGATCAAGGTATCTATGACCTAATGGATGGAATGGAAGTTGATGTGTTGAGGCATCAATGGTTCTTAGTGATTCTCAGCTAAGTATGAGACCCCTATCCTCAAAACTATTATTTACACCTCTAGTTTACATATTTGTGACATGTTTGATGAAATGCCTATCATGGCTAGTAAGGGTCCAATCAAGGTTTCATTCAAGCATTTGCTTTAGTACTATCATTTCCATGTTATTTTACTATTTTGAAGGTGTCATGAAATTTTGGGTAGTGACCTGGGCTCTGGGATTGAAAAAGTGGCTCAAATCCCTAGGACGTTGGCATACCACTGACGAATTTAGTCTCTGGACGCTGGCAGGCAAGCCTGTGAAAGTGAATTTGGGTTTCTGGACGTTGTCATGCTTATAGCATGAGAGCAACTGAGGCTTAAGTTGTCCAAAAGTTCAATGGGACCCAAGGGCAAGTTGTCTGAAGTGTTGGATTGGTTCCTGAGTGTCCTGAAGCTGATGTTGAATTTCTTTATGGTGTGTTTCCATCGGTTCCACTTCCTTAACGTGACTTAGGAGGTCGAATCATATCATAGTTGCCTCTCATCACATGTTTACCCTGGTTGACAGGTTGCTTGGGTAGATGTGGGAGGAGGGTGTTACATTTTGGCCTAAGGAGCATATATGAGTCAATGTAATGGATTTTCCATTGGATGGTTTGCATATATAGACTCCCTTGGTTTCTAATACCTTATACCTTTCTTCTTCTCAATTAAAAAACCTGGAATGTTTATGGAAAAAAAGTGTAGGTCTCTCAAATGGTAGTCTGCTCTTTTCTCTCCTTAAAGAGTCTTAGAAAGATGTCTTTAGCTCTCCTACTCTCTTGCCTTTTAGCTCTCCTTTAATGGAAGAAGTTAGGTTGTCCCCATTCCATAATTCTTCGATTAAGGGTTCATCCTTTGTGGGAAATGTGTCTTTCTCGCCATTTTTGAATGTAGTAAATCTAGTTGAAGGCTCATAAGGAAGTATACTAAATGCCATGAAGTCAGTTATCGAATTGGAATATAAATATAAAACCTCTTAAAGGTCAAGGAGGAGGTCAATACGTCCTTCAACTTCATCCTCCTTCCTCTCCCAAGAGAGTAGCCAATTGGGTGGGTTGGGACAAGATTCTCACAAAGAATCAAAAGTCTCAAAGGCTGGACACAAATCAATATTTAAATTGGCACAAGAAAGAGTGGCTCATGAAGTAAACCATGGTAAACAAAGTCTCATTGAAGGGATACTTAGATAAATTCACATTGTATGTGGAGATGAGCTATGAATATTCTCTCTTTGAACGTGTGAGGCATAGGGGTTTCAGCCAAACAGTTAGCCCTAAACAATTTAAATCTTTCTCATTGTCTCGATGTTATTTTTCTACAAGAATCAATGTTAATTTGTATCACAACATAAAATGGTTTGCACCAGTTGTTTGTTCATTGGATTTTTGTTTCTTTGGATTCTTTTGGGCTTTCGGGGAACCTAGTAATGGGTTAGGCACACTATATTGATCTAATTTCTACAATTGTTGTTGTTTCATGATTGTGTACTATATGTTGATTTATGTAGCTTGGGAGGTACTCCTACACCCTAGGGTATATGGTTTGGAAGAAATTTTACCCACATGGGCTTTGTGGGAGAAGTACCCAAGTATTGGTTTTTGCACCCAAAGTTGTGGATGTGAAACCAAGAGGAGTTTTGAATGGTTTGATCAATGAGGGCAGGTGGGGCACCCTTGAAGGACTAAAGGGAACCTATGGCATCAATGTGGTGGAATTAGTTTAATGAATGATCCATATTTGTGAAGGAATGAAATTAAATACAAATATGAACAAGAACACATAATTACAACGAAAACAAAACTTCAATTCATTAATAACAAAGTACTAAAAAATTGTTACAAGCATAATGGAAATAAACTAGCTCAAGCGATTGTAGCTTATCTTTGAGAAGAGATGTGGTGGCTACATGCCTCTGAATTGTATGTTACAATGAGGCTCAATGGCCTTTTTATTATTGAACAACAAAGGGAAAACCCTAACCCTAGGAGATGCAACGCTAAGAGTTTATGGGCCCCATTGGGGTTAGTTTGATAACCAACTTCCTAGGGTCGTAACTTGTTCATATGATCTTTGTTTGACATGTATGATACCTTGTTAGAAAGATCTCTTTGAGTACTACAATATTTATAGTAGGCTTTTTCTGGCGATGGGCTTGTTGCGGACCTAAAAAAATGCCATTTGTGGGGTCAAAACAGCTCTGAAAGCTTAAGACCTAAAAACTGCTAAAAATAGTAAATTGTGTTATAATCAAGGAAATTGATGAAACCAAATGGAGGTCCAGGTGGAATAGGTGGGTGGCCACCAATATCCACTTGGATCAGTCCTTTCCCCTAAGGAAGCAATGGTCCCCATTGTGTGCAGAGCCTCCATGAGGTGAGGACATTTCTATTGAACTTGGTCTCTAGTGAGCCACTTGCCTTGGTGAAGGTGTTGGTCTGCTTTGAAAAATTGATATAGTCAGATCCTCTATTGGCGAATGTTTTTTATTTGTATGTCCATGATCCTATCAGTCATGGCCTGTTCAATATAGCTTGGGCTGAGCTCTATTGTTATCAATTGCTCAACAATGTCTGATGTGTCCAACAATTGGGGAAAGTATGGTCATAGCCGGTCCACATTGAATACTGAGTGCAGGCCAAGGAACGATGGAATGTCGAGCTCGAAGAATTGTCTCATACAATCTTAGTAATGGTGTAAGGCCGATATCAGGGTGGGCGAAGCTTGCGGTGGGCCCCAACGAGGCACTCCCTCTACAAATGTAACCAAACATTGTCGCCCACATGGAACTTGTGTGGCACCTGATGTTGATCATGATGTTATTTGTAGTTAGCATTGGCTCTATCTAATATGTCATGGAACTATTGGTGGATGAATTGAATGTGTTTAATGAAGTTAATAGCTTTATCAACTTCGGACTGGACATGAACCGAATCTACTTGAGTAGCTGCAAGTGGTATGGCAACATCAATGGGACATAGTGGTTGGAATCATAAACCCACTTGAAAGGGGTTCTGGCCAATTGAGTTGTGGAGAGCTATGTTGTAGTTGTGGTGTACATAGGGGAGGCTTTCATCCCATGTGCGTGAATGCTTCGAGTTGTACATGCGCACGATGTGCACAACCATCACATTGACGACCTCTGTTTGGCCATTAGTTTGGGGGTGGAAGGTTGTGGACTTAGTGAGCTTGGTATCCAACAACGACCAAATGCTTGACCATAATGTACTTAGAAAGTTGTTGTCCTGATCTGATGTAATGGATTGTGGGATCCTAAATTGTGTTCATACTCATTCAAAGAAGAGTTTGGGAGTGGCTTATGTTGTGATACTCTTCTTGCAAGTCGCCATAATGGCCATCTTAGAGAATTTGTCAACGACCATGAAAACACAGTCATTTTCATGCTTGGTAGAAGGAAGGACCGGCAATTAATCCATGGAGATGGATTCCTAGGATCAACTAGGAGTATGCAGAGGAGTATACAAGCCCTGCTTCTTGATTGTAGGTTTGGAAATGGTGCAGGCAGTGCAAGATATGATGTACTTCCCAACATCCTATCGAAGGTTTGGCCCATAAAAATACTTTTTCAACACTACCATTATTTTTTCTACCCCAAAATGCCTAGCAACCTGACTGTAGTGCGCCTCCCAAATCATCTTGGCACACTTTCTTGAAGGAACACAAAGTGTCCCAGGCGGCATAACAATGCATCCTGTAGGTGAAAGTCTGGAACTTGCTTGCCTTCTAGGAGCATTTGGTATGTGGTGTCAAATTCTGGATCACTCTTATAAAGACGTGGCCATCCCAAAGTCTCATGTCCATAAGAGTCGAGCACAGTGGTTAGTTCCATAATTGATGATCTGCCGAGGCAGTATGAAACATTATTGTTGATACCTTTCTTGTACTTAATTTTAAAATGGAACTATTGTAGATATGTGGACCATTTCTGATGGCGATCGTTCTTCAACTTTCCTTGTGTCTATATGAACTATAGGGGTCGATGGTTTATGTGAATGATTGTTTCCTTCCCCAGAATGTAATGCTTCCATTATCGGCTGACTTGCACAATGGAATACACCTATTTTCATAGGTGGGATACTTTCCGGCGGTATCTGAAAGTGTCTCACTATGATATGCCACCGGATGCCCCTACTGGGTAAGAACTACACCAATAACATATTCAAATACATATGTCTCAATTTCAAATGGTTGTTTTAGGTCTACTAATGTGAGCACTGATGTAGAGCAGAGGCAATGCTTAAAATCGACAAACACCTTCTGTTTGCATTCAGACCAAAATAACTTTGCTTTCGCTCCACCCTTTGTGACTTGAGTCAAAGGCCAAGTGATATGAGAGAATCCCAACACGAACCTGCAATAGAAATTGGAAATACTAAGAAAGTTGTGGAGCTCTATTAAAGTGGTTGGGACTAGCCAATCCTAAATAACTTGTATCTTGGTTGGGTTTGCATGCACACCCTGCTCATCAATGATGTACTCCATATATTGAACCTGGGTCATACCAAAAGTACATTTCTTGAAATTGGCACACAACTTGTGTTGTCACAGAGTTTGGAGGACCTGTCGAATATGGTGTAGGTGCTCTTCCCAAATTTGGTTGAAGATCAGGATGCCGTCCAAATATACTACCATGAACGAGGTGGTGAAGGGACATAATATGTTGTGCATCAACCTCATGAAGGTTTTGGGGGCATTCGTCAAACCAAAATGCATGACCAATTCGAAAAGGCCCTCCTTCGATTTGAAGGTAGTATTCCACACATCGAAGGATTTGATTGGTGCTTGGTGATACCTAGATTTCAAGTCAATCTTGTTGAAATATCTGCCCCCCTTGAGTTGGTCCAGATTGTCATCAATCTGTGGGATTAGATACCTGTTCCAAAAAATGATCTTGTTCAGCACCTAATAGTCAATACGGAGCCTCCAGGTTCCATCCTTCTTCTATACCAACACGATCGGGCTCCCAGAGGGTGATGAACTTGGTCTGATGTGCCCTTTTTGTAACATATCCTGAATTTTCCTCTTGATTTCATCGTTCTCTAGAACAGAGTGTCGATACATCAGTCCATTGGGTAGCAGCATGCCCAGGGTCAAATCGATGGAGTGCTTGACCTGATAGTGTAGAGGTACCCCTGTGGGTGAAGTGAAGATGTCCCTGTACTCCTCCATGACTTTGTCCATCTGTTGTTGTCATGCGGAGGAACCCTGCCTAGAGGCTATGGATATGGCCACAATATTCATCTTACTTGAGGGGGAAATGATCTTACTGCATTGTTTAGTAGAGGTCAAAGAAAAGGTGGTAGGCGATGCTACCTCTAGTATCCTGTATAATTTCTATCCCAAAGTAATAATAACATAATGAGGTCTAGATTCATATACAACATGACGCTTCCATAGGTATGGATGACCTAATAAAACATCATAGGCTTTTAGAGGGGAAACATCACACAATACCTCATCTACAAAGGGCTTGATGCTATAAGGCAGTTGACACTGTTGGCTAACACAAAGATCTCACCCTTGGTGGAGCCACCCGATGGTGTACAGTTGTGGGTACAACGTTGTTGAAAGGTTCAATATCTTAATGACCTTGGCTAAGATCAATTTGTTATGGATCCCACTATCAATGATGAACTACATTGATGAACCCTTTACCCACATCTATGATGGAAGAGGTACTTCCCCTTCTTTAGATCCTCAGGTTCTGCCTTTTGGAGCTTGGTGGTGGCTACCATCACAATGGGTTTTGCATCATTGATCTGCTACCCATTGTCGGTTTCCTTGTCAGGTTCTAACTTAGAATTAGAGTATGTGTCTATCTATGAGTCTTTTAGCTCAGTCATCAATGCCTTCTTTGTGTGACATTCGTTTGTGCTGTGAGTGGGAGTTTTATGGAACTTACACCACTTGTCTGTATCCTTTTTCGCCTTCCTATTATTCTTGGCTTGCGGCTTCGAGGGGTTTTCCTGGGGGGTTGTGAATTGGCTCTTCCCTTTTCTCTATGGCTCGGGGGTGCCTTTTGTTTGCTTTAGGTTCACAAATCCAAAGTCTCGCTTCTTTTGCTTGAATTTCTGCTCAATCTTGGCAACATATCGATATGCTGCACCAAGTGAGGAGATGTCTAGGAACTTTATCTCCTCATGAATGTATTTGTGCAAACAATCATGGTACTTGAGCACCCAAATCTTTGGTGCCCAACTTTGTGCGCAGGGTACGAAAAATATTCGTCACCTCATGCATATCATGATCCTTTGTTGTCGCGACATAGTCCATTGTATGTACTTGTCTTCATAGATATCGACAGGGTAATATTGTTCCTTGATGACCTCTCGAAAAGAATTCTTAGTGGGTGTAGCTGAAAATAGTGAGGGTTCCCTCTTGTCCCTATGCTTAGGTTTCCCATGAATCATTGACAGTGGGGGCGACTTTGAGGAGTGGAAAAGTAATCTTTTCCCTATTCGAAAAATCATGAACCAAAAAATATTTTTCTAACATATTTAACCATTTATCTATGACATATGCATCTATTTGGCCTTCAAATATGAGAATGTTAATGTTGACTTGTACCTTAAAGGGTGTGGCGCTTCAAGAGTGGTTGTTGGATGAAGATGCATCACCCGTGGGCATCCGCCAAAGGATTTAGGCAAGATTGTCCATCATCCTGTTCCTTTATCGCTAGAGGGCTTCTTCGAGAAATATTTTGAAGGGATCTCCTTCTCTCTCATATTTCTTTTCTTTCGACATGGGAGGCCCTCAGGGTCAGCGAGGTTGGTCTTACAAAGGTTTAGCCAGTTCGAGCCCCAATTCCTAATCCCTCCACCTCATTAGGGACATGCACATAAAAACAATGAAAGAGCATATCACTATGATACCACTGATCCATATTTATGAAGGAACGTAATGAAATACATATATGAAAAAAAATATAGAGGTACAATGAAAACATAATTTCAATTCATTAATAACGGAGTACTAAAAATTTGTTACAAACAAAATGGAAATAAACTAGCTTAGGCGATGGTAGCTTATCTCTGAGAAGAGATGTAATGACTACATGACTTTGAACTGTGTTACAATGAGGCTGAAGGGCCTTTTTATTATTGAAAAATGAAGGGAAAAGCCTAACCCTAGGAAATGGAACGCCAAGAGTTTGTGGGCCCCATTAGGGTTAGTTGGACAACCAACTTCCCTAGGTCATAACTTGGTCATATGATATCCATTTGGCGCGTAATATACCTTGTTAGAAATATCTCTTCGAGTACTACAATATTTTTGGAAATGGCTACAGACCTTCTACGCACCTAAAAAACCATCATTTATGGGGTCAAAAGAACTTCAGAAGTCCATGACCCAAAAAACTGGTAAAAATAGTAAATTGTATTATAATCAAGGAAACTGATGAAACTAACTGAAGGTCCAAGTAGAATAGGCGGGTGGACACCAATATCCACTTGGATCAATGAAAATAACTTTTGTCAAGTTATTTTATGGAATTTTAACATATTGTTAAGGTTGGCTCGGTGAAAGAAGATGATCCTTGGTGGCTAAGAGACACCCATTGAGAACTCTATAAGAGACAATGTGACCTCATTCTCATCACATCCAAGTATAAACATAAAAGGGGAGTAAATTTGTGGCAGTTGCATCTTTGAGAAGCCTAGCCAAAGTGTAGAGCAAGAAGTTTTTGGTGTCTTTTCTTGTGACTGGTCTAGGACGTGAAGGCAAATTGCAGGTCGAGCTTGAAAGGCAATTTTTTGTGCATGGTTTGGTGGAAAATATCTTGAGAATAGACTGAGTTATATTTTTGTTGTTACATGAAGGTCGTACCCTAGATTGGGGGCAGATATGAGTTCATTTCACCTTGGAAGCAAACCTGAAAAAAAAGGGTCGAGATATCGTATGAAGCAGTGCCAGAGATAAGGGCTTGGAGGAAGGGTTTGACATAGGTTTTGGAGTGGTTTTGAGGCCAAGTTATATGAATAACGTACAACTATATAGTTCCCTAGCCAAGGCCAAAACTTCAGGGATCTAGAACATGCCAACGTATAATTGAGGGCAAAAAAGGATGTCCTTCATAGTTATGTTGATAGTCTTCTCAAGCTGATGATTTGCTAGGTGATGTAGGTCCAGTTTGGTTAGATTGAAATCAACATATGTACAATGAGTTGGAGGCTTGTTAGTGGTTTATTGGGGAGCCCTAGTATAGTGGAGAAGGGTAAGCTTGTCATTGTTAAGTGAGCAAGTGGTTTGGTCTATAGATCATTGGCTTCAAGGGTGAAGGTTTATGATAAAAGGGTTGTCATTTGTTTCCTAGTTTTGTGATTAACAAAAGGTTTGATCATAGATAAGAGGGAAGCCTTTAAACCCTAAGACTTGTCATCTTTGGAGCAGCAGAGAAGTAAGTAGAGGGTAGTGTTGAAGACTCTATTTGTTTTTTCCTTTTGAAGAGGCAAAGAGAAATTAGAGGGAAGATTGTGTTTGGGTAAAGTTCAATGACACAAAAGGAGTTGTGATCATTGATAGTGGTAGATTGTTGAGCTAGAGATGCACATTATTTGAGGGATAAGAAGTTGCGTGATCAAAAAAGGAGGTGGCAAAGAACCTACAAATGTGTTCAAGCTACGTGGATTGAAAGCATTGTGGAAGTGCTACATCAGCAAGTAGGTCAAGTGTACTTTGTTCAGGGAAGATTAGTCATCACATTTGTTGGTACCAAGCCCTAGTTGTTCTCTTATATAAGGGATGATTGTAAGGGCTATGATTCCTAGTACAGGAGCCCTAAGATTGTTGTATTAAATATTTGTAATATAACAAATGTTGGGTTGAAAATTTTGCCTTGTGTGCTAGTTGATTCATTGTTTTGTATTTCATTTTGCAAAGTAGAAGTGTTCTAGAATTTGAGTGTGTTTGTTGTTGTGATCTTAGATTCAAACCATATTTCTTGAGTGCCATGGAAAAATAAACACTTTAGTCCATAGTAGGGAGTTGGGTCAGTATTTCTAGTTATTTAATATATGTGGACCTTATGAAAATCAAGAGACATTTTGGACCTCTCTCCTGAACAAAAACTAGATCACTCCTAATACGCTGATAATATGTAGTGATCTTAATTTTACATTGTACAAAAATGAAGTATGGGGAGTGGTTGCCCACTTAGATAGGTCAATATAATTTTTTATAAAAAAAATTAGAGGAGGAGGGCTTAATGGATAGTGATCCCATTGAAATCAAGCCAACTTGGGTTAACAATTGGTAAGGAGTTGCTAGAATTTCCAAACAACTTGATCATTTTTTAATACAATGAAGATTAATTGATATATTATAAAATTTCTTCTCATTAGTGGAGAAGGTTAGAATATCATATCATTTTGTAATATAGATCGAGTTAGATAACGGGCTAGACAAGCCGAAGAATCGTTTTAAGTGTAATCCCTCTTGGGCTGCAAGGGAGGATTTTAGATTGTTGGTATTTGAAAAATGGAAAAAATATGATCCTAGGAACCTTATGTCCATGAGCATTCAATTTGTAGCATCTTAAGAGTAGTGAAAGAGAAGGATATCCCTTGGTCCCATGAAAGGAGATTGGATAAAGATAGAAACTTACATAACATTGAAAAGGAATTAAAATCTTGGTATGGGAATCATGCTAATGGTAGTTTCACCATGGAGGCCACCTCCTCTATTAAAACTTTGGTCCAAGAAATATATTGGAGGATTAGGAGTTAAGTTACTTGGCTCGCTTTTAGGGATAAAAAAACTAAACATTTCCAATAGTTTTCTAATCATCGAAAGACGAAAAATAAAATCTAACACATCAAGGATTCTTGAGTCAATTCAATAATAGGTTTTCATGGTGTGATAGCTCTTGGAATCAACCATTTCCCTCTATTTTTAATGAACTAGATCGTTTTAATATGGATAATATTATGAAGGTCCTCTTGCATTTCTTAAGGATGGTTAACAACAATGACAATGCATAACTATTCAAGGAGATATCCTATAAGGAAATGGTGGCAATAATGTATTATTTTCAAGGGGTGGTAGGAGTGGGGGCACCTATTCTATACACTGATGAATCAATAGTTTAACCTTTTCATGGGGTCTAGGAAAGATATTCAATAATCAAGTTGAAGCTTATGCTCTATTTCATGGGTTGATGCTAGCTAAAATGTGACATATATAAAAAATTTCTATCATTTGAGATTTGAGAATAATCATTCAAAGTCTGAATAGGAAAACATTCCCTAAATATTTGAACTTGAAAGCCATTGTGAAAAACATAGTGGGACTTCTAATTTTTTTTTTAAATCTGAATTGCATCATGTCGTGTGATAACACAATCAATTGGCTGATTCCATGGCTAATGTAGGAGTTTTATTAACCCTTGGAGAACTTATATTGATGAACACTTCCACATTTTCCCCATTCCATAAGTATGGATACAAAGGATATGGTTAAATATAGAAAATAGTGGTGGTGCCAAGTGGCATCCATGAGTATTGAAGGGCATGCAATATTAAAGACTTATAAGCAAGGGGGTTGGATATGACTACTCCCTTTGGTTTTTCCATAACAGAGTGTAGAGGAAACATATCCCTAAGGCTGTGAGGGTGTTATTTAACTCACGAGTATGATGGCATCTAAAATTTTAGAGGTCATATCTTCTATGACCATGGAGGTGTCAGGCCAAATTGTTGTACATACAAATCTTGTTTATACCATGATAGCAGGACGAGAACTAAAATTTGAAGGGCGATGTAATGAAATATTAGATGAGGGCAAACACGGGAATAAGAGATATATTTGTTGGTAATATTGGCATTGATGTCATTAACCACATTGGTGATAATTCATGTCAAATGTTGAATGTTGAATTGGTGAGATAAATGTTGAATGTTGAATTGGTGATAATTTATGCTTGAATGGAAAAGGTTGAAAGTGATGTGAAGTGCAAAGGCTATGAAAATTAATGTGTTCAGACTGAATATGATCAAATGAAATGTAAAATATTGAGACATAAACTGAAAATATATGCTTTCATTGAACAAAATGTATAATACAAGATAATACAAATCTTATCTGTCTCTTGTAATCATTGATGGTTGAGTTGTTTTATTTCAATGTTATTTTATATTACAAAAGTTTTTTCCAGAACTGAAAATGAAGAGACAAACTTGTGAATAGTTTTAGAAGTCCAAGAGATAATGCCTCTTTCATAACTTGTAAAGAATACAAACAACCAATAAGCTCTGCTTATAAAATAGACATTGTTGAATGGAAAGGGGATTGATTGTTGAAGTGAAGAAGTCTGCATAAGAAGATTGATAAGCAACAGCTGAAGAGACACGAAGTTGGAAAGGAGAAGCAATGCAGTAGTAGACTTGACAACAAAATTGTATATGAGGTAACCAACATTTATGACTTGAGGTTATGATTGAGAGATTTTTGTCCCTTTCTATGTTGTAACATGATAAATAACATGTTGTATCCTATTGAGGTGGGCGCCCCTTGTGGGTTTGAGGTAGGAGCGTCTTATAGCTTGGAGCCTACAAAAATTTGATGTAATAAGGAGTAACAGCTTGCCTTCACATCACTTTCAGCCTAAAATTTGTGGTTTTCTCCCTTCGGGGTTTACACTTATATTTGGTATCTTCATGTGTTGGTTCTTGAATGTTGTGTGAATTGCTTGAATTCTTGATAAGTATATCTGCAAATCTCTTTTTCTGACACCTGCAAAAGAAATCTAATAATAATGAAGCATATACATAAATTGTTGGTTACGTAAGAAGAAAATTAAGTTTAGCAAAAGTAAAGTATTAAATTATTGATTCAAACCCCCTCTCAATAATTTCCAAACATAAATGCCAATTGGTATTAGAGCCAAGTTCCTTCAATATCAGTCTAACAACTGGAAGGAAGTCCTAAGACAATAAAATGGCTAGTCGAGAAGGATGCTCAACAAATAAAGCCCCTCTATTTACTGGTACAAACTATGCCTTCTAGAAAGTGAGAATGAAGACATATTTAAGGTCTCTAGGAGTAGAAGTTTGGGTTGCTGTGATGGTAGGGTATGAAGAACCAAAGGAAACAACCAGTGAAAAATATGCCAAACTAAATTTTATAGCTAATGAAAAAGCTATGAATGCACTTCTGAGTGGTCTGTGTGAGTATGAATTTATCAAAGTAATGCATTGTAAGAAAACTGAAGATGTCTAAGTTAAATTAGAATATATTCATGAAGGAGATAAAAAGGTAAAGATGGCCAAATTACAAGTGTATAGAACACGGTTTGAGACCTAAAAAGTGAATGAAGATGAAGATATAACTAAATTATTTTTATGAGTTGATGAAGTCATAAATATCATGATGGGTCTAGGAGAAACAATCAAATAAAGTGTAATCGTTCATAAAATATTGAGGTCATTAGCTTCTAAATTCAATCCTAAGGTTTCAACTATAGATGAGACAACAAAATTTGAGACTTTGAACATAAATCAACTACTTGGATCTTTGATAGTATATGAGATGAGAATTCAAAAAGGAAAGGCAGCCATTAGAGAGGAAAATTTCGTGGCAGACAAGCCCATAGAAGAAAAGAAATGTTCATGCTCAGGTTCTGATGAAGAAGAAGCATAATTTGTCAGAAGGTTGAAGAAAGGCACAAGTAAGTACAAAGGAAAACTTCCATTTAAGTCTTTTAATTGTGGAAGAGTGGGGAATTATGCTTCAAAATGTCGCTATAAGAAATAAGAAAACCAACCTAAAGAGAAAGATAAGAACAAGTCTAATAAAATGCAGAAAAAGAGAATGTTTAAAAGAAAAAAAACAAATTATGCTTAAGAAGACAACAGTGTATTGGAAAGCTCCAACGAATCCTCTATGAAGGTGGAATAAGTGAATTCATGTTGATGGCCTTGGAAGAACTTGAAAAAGATTTTGTAGAATATGAAGAAGTAGAGGAAGGTGAGGTAGATCTTAAGGGGGAGTTGATTAGTGCCCTGGATGAAATAAAAGGGCTTAAACAAAAGAATATAAAACAAAAAGAGATCCTATTGAAATATGTAAAAGAAGAATCAAACTCAGAAGACATTATCAAGCTGAAAGTTGAACTTGAAGAAGAAAAGAAGGTGGAATACATTTTGATGCAACAAATAAAAGAGAAATGTCAGGAGTGTGAAAGATTGGAAGAAGAGGTGGTACGTCTGAGGAAGAGACTAGAGAAGGCACAAATTGAATTAAACTTGAATGTTCAACAGATAAAAGGTCATGAACAACTGGATGTGATATTAAGTGTGATCTAGGTGGATATTGGTGGCCTCTCGCCTATTCCACCTAGACCTCTAGTTAGTTTCATTTGTTTCAGTGTTTATTTCAGCATTTACTATTTTTAGCAATTTTTTTTCGGGTCCTGAACTCTCGGAGTAGTTTTGACCCCCTAAATGACGTTTTTTTGAGGTATGCAGCAGTACCAAATCCATAGGTAGGGGCCTACCACAAATCCTATAGTACTTGGAGATACCTTTCCAACAAGGTATTAGACGCGCCAAACATAGATAATATGACCAAGTTACGACCTCGGGAAATTGGCTGCCCAACTAACCCCAACGGGGCCCACAAACTCTTGGCGTTCCATCTCCTAGTGTTAGGGTTTTGGTTGTTTAGGGTTTTCCCTTGTTGTTAAATAATAAATAGGCCCTTGAGCCTCATTGTAACATAGTTCAGAGGCATGTAGCTGCCACATATCTTCTCAGAGATAAGATACCATCGCCTGAGCTAGTTTATTTTCATTATGTTTGTAAGCATATTTCAGTATGTTGATATTAATGAAATAAAGTGTCATTTCTGTTGCATCTCTGTATTTATGATTATATCTGTAATTTTTTGCAATCCTGTTTAAGTACAGATCAGTGGTATCACGATCTACTCTTTCTTTGTTTTTCTTTGCATGTTCCCAATGAGGTTAGGGCATAAGAAGTTAAGGCTCGATTTGGTTGAACCTTTGTAAGACCATCCCCACAAACTTCGACGACCTTGTATGGTGGAAGAAAAGAAATATGAGGGGGTAGGAGATCCTATTAAAATATTTCTCGAGGAAGCTCTCGAGCGACAAAGGAATGCGATGATGGATAACTTTGCCTAGATCCTTCGACGACTACCCACAGGCGACACATCTTCATCCAACAGCCACTCTGGAGGCGCCACTCCTTTTAAGGTACAAGTTAACTTTGACATTCCCATATTCGAGGGTCAGATTCATACAAATGTCGTAGATAAATGGTTGAATTTGTTGGAAGGATATTATTCAGTTCATGAATTTTTTAATAGGGAAATATTACCTTTTCACTTCTCAAAGTCGTCCCACACGTCAAGGATTGGTGGGAAACCTACTGTGAACAAAAGGACGAGAGGGAATTCTCACTATTTTTAGCTTCATCCACTTCGAATTCTTTCTAAGATGCCATCAAGGAACAATATTACCCCGTCAGAAGCTATGAAAATATATACATAAAGTGGACCACACTACAATAGGGAAGGGGCCAAGATGTACTGGAGTTGTGGCATACTCTGCAGGAGGCTTGTAAGTTCTAATCTTGATGAAATATGAAGTGAAATTATTTATTGCTTCAGGTCCCAAATTGATGGTTTAAGCTTTGTCATATTTGTTTGATTCTAGTTAGTACAATGACCTTAATTAATAGATTTATGTATGGTAAAAAAGAACATTCCTTGGGTTGATAGTTCTGTGCTTGTTTTTGTTTTCTATCATGTTATAAATAGTGGGAAATAGCGCAAGGAAATACTTTTTTGCATTCTCTATTATCCACTCAGGTTGGGAGTTCAGGATTTTTTCTGACTACATAATTCAAAATTATAAGGTGCTAGTGGAAATTTGAGGACTTTGATCACTTGGGGATCATTTCCAATGGATGCGATAATTGTGGAGTGGGTAGTGTATATGAAGAGGATATGGTTAAAATTTATGGTCCAAGGACTCATTCAAGATAGCAATCAACAATTTAAGTTACCATGAATCAAATCTCAAAAATTCATTGGGACTTTCCTCTTGGTGGAAATAAGTAAAATACTTTTATTTAGGAGCAGTGGGTGCAAAGTCATCAACATAATGACAAGACCCCCATAGTGTGGAATTTAAGTAATTAACAGAGAAAATTGATCAACTTCAAGAGGAAATTGTGTTTGATCTACAATTGCATCATAATTAATTGGTCTCCATTATGATAACAATTATGGATTTGTTGGTTGAACATCTGATGAGCCTCATCATTGAGTAATTATACGGGCCTTAATTGTCCCTAATTCACCTCCTAGCTTAATCAAACCAACTATTCTCACAACTTATTGCATACTTTTGATTATATTTTGTTTATGTGATGAGTTAGAGTTGGATATTTTGCTTTGTGGTCTAAAGTGCATGTAATGCAGGAATAAAGGATAAAAACAAGGAAAAATGCAGGCATAAAGGATAAAATAAAGGAATTATGGCAAAGACCTTGGTCAAAACTCGAATGGGACAAGGGAGAGTAATTATAGGAGGTAAATCCTTATCATTTACTACACCTCCATTCAAATATTCCTCCATCATCAGAGTGCAAACAACCATCACTTTGAAGACTAGAAGACAACCGAGAAAGTGAAAGTGACAGAAACCAGTTTATTGGATGTATAAGTAGAGAGGCTTAGGACCTCATTAGGATTCAGACTTCTATTGTAAAAACTCTACTTTATTGCTAAGCTGCAAGACTTGCGACATTGTTCTGTAATCCATGGTTTTCATAATGAGAATGAGTTATGTTTTTAGCTAGCTTTGAGTTAACTCTGAGGGCTGAAGCTCTTGGGTTAGGGCCCGACCCGAGTAGTCAAAACTCCTCTTTACTATACATGTATGCTAGCATAGTTTCCTGGTTTTCATTGTTCATTTGTTTAAGTAGCATAACTTCTTGTTTCTGTTCATTTGCTTAAGTAGAGTCATGGATTTCTGTTTATTTGTTTCAGTAGCTGCATTTGCTTCAATTTACTTCCATTTATGCCTTATTTCAGTTCACAGGTTATCTAGGAGAAAAAGACCACCATAAGGTTGCCTGCAGGTGTCTCGGCCTCATCTCCTCCCTCTGGGACGATGACTTGAGGAAGAGACCCTTCAGCAACCCCAAAAACACAGGTTTCTGGTTCTCGCATGAGCTATGGAGTTTGTCGTTTGATGCAATTACTCATTCACCCTCACTATGTATTTTTGTTGTTTTCATTTAAATACCACCTTCAACACATTCTTCATGCATCACTTCCTCGCCGTCCGATCCATAAAAAACCTTCACAATCACCATCTAATTCATTAGTTTTATTCGACTGTCACCTCACACGAAGTCCACCACTTGCTTTATGAGCTTTGATCTCCTCCATCGATCTATTTCTTGATCCAACGGCTATTACATCACTTGATCACTTTATGCGCTTTAAACCCCCACCGTCAATCTGCCTCGCCTGATTTGACGGTTGTCACTTCACCCGATTGCCAACTAGCTTGGCCAATCTCCACCATTGATCAGCCCCGCATGATCCAACTGCTGTCGTACAATCTCGCACAGATTCTTACACGACCTTTATCTGCCCGAGAGCACGTGAGAAAAGTAGTTTTCTCATGCTACGTGTCGTGCAGTAAGGCTAATCGCGTGAAATTTCAAAACACAGCTTACAGCCTGAAGGGCATGCGAGAAACTACTTACCACCTTAGAAACCCGCTCCATCCTTCCCACACGTTTCTTTTTTCCGCGATACAATCTTCGTCGTCCATCTCTTGACTTCATCCGCACGATAAGATCTCAACCCTTCATCGCTTCGTTCCCTATCCGTCCATCTCTTGACTTAATCTTTGGGATTAGATCTCAACCATTCATCTCCTGTTAACCTTATTCGTCCATCCATTCACTTAATCCCTCGCAATATGATCTTTGTCGTTCATCTGCCTTATCACCTTGTTCGTCCATCCATTCACTTAATTCCTCGCTATACAATCTTCGCCGTTCATCCTGTTCATTAACCCCGTTCATCCATTTATTCGCTTAAGCCCCGTGATATGATATCCACCATCCATCTTTTGTTCGTTGATCGATCCAGCAGTCCCTATGCCCTCCTATGTCCTTACGTCCTCCTTTAATTGATTGTGGCCTCCGATTGCTCTTCTGCTTGAAAACCGATTTAGCTTAGTTTCCTTTGCTTACACCTTAGTCTGGTTTTGATGCTCTTTACCTCTTCAACGTAGATAGCAACATTAGATTAACGTTAATTTAGAAATTCTGCTTAGCATAGTTGTTTGGATGGTTAGTTAAGTTATGGTATGGTTTAGCATATCATGTTGTTTTCTTCAATACTGCAGTAGAAGTAGCTCTCCCTTAGGATATATTTGCTCTTCTTCCATCAAAGAGTTAAGCTTCTTCTGGCCCTATAGAAGTTTGGCTTGGAACCCCTGGGGTCTCTTGCCAAATGAGCAATGACAATAGGCAGTACTTCACTTTTATTCGTGCATATAGAACTGTCACTTCCAAGTTTGTACGAACCCCAGGTTGATAAGTAAAGTTGGTAGCCCTGGGAGTTGCAGCATTCTTGTTGCAATACTTAGGCTTATCAACATCTAACTTTAATGTGTAGAAATTAGGATGAGCTCTCTAGTCTCTATTAACAAATTGAAGGCCCCCGATATTCTATTGATGTGTAGATCTCAAATCCCTCTTTCTCATGTAATGAAATTAGCAATGTGGCACAAAACTTGCCTAATCTCAATGTAACAGTGCCCCCCTAAAAGGGGGGATTTGAGTTGGGTGACGCTACCCATCTTGTAGATACTTACCACGTTAGTTTATCGATGTTTATTTTATATGTTTTTTGGTTCCTATACGCATATACGAATAATATATTGGCTATAAAGGAGCTTAAATTTTATGACAGTGTGAACATTCCAAGGGTACATAAAGATGTAAATCAACAAATTGAATTTTCCCTCTTTTCTTGTGTCCACAATCCAAATTTTTAGTAATATAAATGTTCTTATTCCGATTGAAAAAAAAAATTAAATTATTCTCTTTAAAAGGAAAAATGTTTAGGTCTAGAGGGATAAGTCCTTTAGTTATATAGATTCATATGATATGGTTGGCCCTGTTTTGCTTTAAATGGTTGAAAAGGTTCGACAGTATTGAAGGATATTGAGGGTCCTTGCTTCAACGTTCCTTGCTTTAATCCCTAAAGTGAATACCCTGGAGTCCTTTGGATGTTTTAGGATGATTTCCCTTTGCGATTATGCCTTTAAGATCATATCAAATATTTTTTATATCAGGATTAAACTTCTTCTATCTAAATACACCACTCGTGAGATATTCAACTCCCTTAAACGCAAATTGCTCCACAAGGTCGTAAAATTTGCACAAGAAATGTTACATTTGACAAAGGTTCAATATTTGTTGTCAGTTGTACTCAAACTTAACATGCCCAAAGCATATGATTATAGATCCTGAACTTTTCTTCATTGTTGTTATTGCATTTAGAGTTTTATTATGAAGTTGTCAAATGGTTGATGTCTTGTGTAACCTCCACTAACTATGTGGTTCTAAAAAATAGTTCAATGTCCTCATCTTTTCAATCTTCTTGGGGCTTGGAACGAGGAGACCCTATTTCTTCTTATTTACTCTTACTCTTTGGCATTTGCAATAGGGTCGTGTTGAGAATTCCATTGATCTCGTTCACAAGGAATCATCAGTGGTGTCAAAATCAGTGGTCACTGGACAATCTCTCATCTCCTCTTTGTCGATGATATTTTGCTCTTTGGCTTGTGCATTATTTGGGAGGGTCATGCTTTAAAGGAGACACTTGATTTCTTTACTTCTATAACCAATATGGTCATAAATATAAAAAAATTGGCTATGTATATGTATGACATTGATGAAGATGAAGCTAGCTCTCTACACAAACTTGTTTCTATTCCTCACAAGAATTGGGAGGGTCATTTAAAATATCCTGGCTTTTTTATCAAGTTAAATGGATACAAAAATATACATTGGAATTGATTGATTGCTCGAATTGAAGGTTGAATCCAACATTGGTGTTCTTGATGGATTTCATGAGGGGTGAGATTAGCTTTAACTAAGTATGTGGTTGGAGCTATACGAGTCTATTGGCTAACATTGGCATCCATTCTGAAAGGTGCCTTGGAGAATATTTAAAGGATTTGTTCAACTTAGCTCCGGAAAAGGAGTGTGGAATACAAGGGAGCTCACTGGTCTTGCTGGGACCTACTTGTAAGGCCCAAAAATTTGGAGGATGGGGTATCAAAAACCTACACCTATTTGGCAAGTCGTTTGTAGAAAAGTCCCTTTGGCATTTCTCTCCAAAGATTATTTATGGTGCTGAATCATTCATCAAAAATATATTTCTCCTTGTAGCTTGGTAGACTGGATTAGATGTCCAAGTTAATTCACAAGCTAGGTGTCAAATCATTGGAAAGCTTCAATATCAACATTCTTATTTTTAAGGAATTATTTGGCTTGGAAAGTTAATGATGATCATGAGTGTGAGGTTGGACATGATCTTAGGGGCAATAACAATATTACCATGATATAGCCATTATTACTCATCTATAGTTGTGAGGATTGTGTGCTTTAATCAAAATTATGAAAGTTTAAGACACTTGTTTGTGGGCTCAATGTTGGCTCTCAAATAATAATGTTGGCCTTGAAGGATTGTAGGCTGATCAATGGAATTTCTTATAAAATGAACTTCAAAAGGAAAAAACAAAATTAAGCAATGGGTTTGGTGATTCATTCAATCAATTGTTGAGGTAAATTTAGATTCCTTAGACTGGGTTTATCTCATGGGTAAATTAGCCTAGGTTTGTCTCTTCACAATCCTTTGTTTGTGTTTAATTAATCCGTGGAGGTTCCTTCTTTCCTATTAGAAATTGAAGGGAATTATTGTGTTAATTCCTCAATCATTGTCTATTTATATATTCTTTTTGGTTATAAATTGGTGGTAAAAGGGGTGGTTCTTGGTGCCATCAAAGGAAATTAATATAAGGGTCTACATTTGGTAGATTTTGGGAAGTTTTGATTGGACATTGGATAGTATGGCGAGTTAATACCAGCTGAGATGATGTCCCATATGTTCTTGATATTTATCATGTTGTTCAATGTTAAGAAACCCTTATTATAGAAAACCAGGCATCCATATTTATTACTACAAGGAAAATTCATACCCATGAACAAAATCATAAAAATTGTTGGAACTACTACACACCTACATGCAGACTCTTAGTCAGAGCATGGGACTACATGCAAGATTCCTTCTGCATGATTTACTCCTTGATTTGCTCCTTCTTTAACTCTGTAACTGTTTAGTTCTTCTGCATGATTTACTCTGTGATTTTCTCCTTCTTTAACTCGTAATTGGTTAGTTCTTCTGCGGATTTACCCCTGATTTGCCTCCTTTCACTCCACAACTGGCTAGTTCTCTCGAACTTGTTGTAGGTGTTGATCTTCTCATTGATCACCACTATGGTGCATTACCTTGGGATCTTCACCCAGTAATGCTATATCATGAGCATTGTAACCTATTTTCTAATGAATCATTCTTTTGTTCTTTCAATTTTCTTTTAGTGCTTTTGCTCTGCAAAGCTGTGTGTTCAACCTTTACTAGCTAGATTCATCTATGCAGGTTTTCTAACACATTAAAAAAAATAAGACGAGAAAAAGAAGCAAACAAAGAACTTAGAAGTTGACTGCGGTGCTTTCCATCATCAAATATCAAATTTTGGTAGGGACACTTAATGAAATACCTATAACTACAACATGTCCATTAGTTTAGATTTTAAGGAAAACATTGAAGAGGAGACTGTTTATTAAGTGCCCAAAGAGATGGACATGGATGCCAACCTCTTTGATAAGATTAAGATTTTTTTTACAACAAACACATCTTTAAATAATTTCAAATTTTCTTATGTTTTCTAAAATATATTCCATTTTTTGTGGTCGTGACTTTGGAGAGGGAATTGCAGTTGATTGGACTTTAGGTGTTTGGATGTTCCTGGCTACAAACATAATCCGATTCTGAGAATGTGCATATCTGCCTGCATAGTGGGGAAGTTCTCAAGAATATTTGAAGGAGATGATGAGACCACAAAATACTTTTGGACTTGTGTGCCTGAAGAAGATGCTTCCGGGGTTGACTCATTAACAGTTGAGGACATCAATTTTGGATTATCTAAAGGAGAAGGTCTTTATTTGTATGAATGTGAAGACTGCCAACCTTTCCAAGTCCTCCTCATTTGTGGCCTCGAGAAGGGAGATAAAGGGAAATTGTGTTGAAGATGTCCAACCTCTTGGCAGAATTTGCAACTAAAGGTTGTATTTTTAGAGTCTAGAAGCTACATGCGGGACTCCTCTAGCCAATCTATACATATTTTGTCTATAAGGGCTTCACTAAGATCTATTTCTGCATAGATTCTTGCAAAATTATATATGCCTTTCTAGAATCATTCTTCATCAATCTTTATGAAGCGCCCAAGAGCATTGCCTATCTCTTCTAGCGATTGTGAGTTGCAAAGCGGATAGGCATGTTGGGTAGCCTAACCTAGATTGGAGTCTGCCATACATGTCTATTGGGTTGAAAGCAAGGAATCGAGGTTCTAAAGAGAGGCTTGAATGCCCGCAGAACTAAGGTCCCTGTTCAAGGGACTTTTGACAATCTTATGCATTATTGAAAAGAAAAACAAAATAACCCTTAGAACAAAGCTATAGAGAATAATCTATGATCCAATTTTGGTTCAACCCATCTCTTAAAGCTAGAGATGAGGGCCAAACCTATTAAACAGAAAAATATTTGCATTTTTTACATAATGATAGGCAAGCACAATAGATACATCTTCAGTTACCTCAATAGTTGGTATTTCCTCTATATGTTTGATAATGAAAGATTGTTAAGGGAGGGCTTTAGGAGTAGAAGTGGAGCCTCCCCCATTTGGTGCCTCGCTGAAGGATTTCTTTAATGATGAATCCCCAGCCCCCAGGGCTAGAACTCTAGCATGACTTGAAACATGTTGGGTCTGTGGATGCAAAGCGGTTTTTCCATGTGCACCTCCCAAGAGACCCATGGACACTAGGACTATAACATCCTTACTAATGCCTAGAGTGCAAATGGAAGATCCATTCAGCAACACCCGGTGGCCATGCACTACCTCGTAGTTGGTAGTGGGGATTCCCATTTCTTTGGGGGTTCAAAACTTTATATCTGTAATCATGGAACTATCTTTCAACGAGAGATAGAAATGACCCCATCCACTAGTTTCAAAAAGAGGGAGAAGACCTCGGGTTCATTGAGAAATTTGGGGCTTGAGAATGTGTTATCTAGATTCATGAGTGGAGACTGCAGGAACACCGCAAATAGAGAAGAGCCCATATAGAGCATCTGAAACCCATCACGAGGACCACTCGTAGAGTAATAGAAGTCATGGCAGTTTCAATGTGTCTAAGGCAGTTTCCGAGGAGCTGATGTGAAAGTTACAATAATAATCAAAGGGTCGACGACTAGGGTTCTTTGTTGTGCCTTCATATTTTTTAGGTCAATACAGATTGGAAGAGAATTTGTTAAATTCAATAAAATACTAAATTAGTTTCAATATTAATTATTGTTTAACAACAAAATTATGATACCACATAAAGATTATTATAAAATAAAACATTGTAAATTAAAATAAAACTATGATTTACTTTCTTTCTATTGATGTTAAATCATGCACTATGCCAATTAAAAGAATGAATGACACCAATGAAAAAAAATGTTAAAAAATAATGATCAAACCAATGAACTATTTCTATTAATGTTAGATGATTTAGAAATCAATACACCAGTATTCAAACAATATCAAAAAATGATGTCACTAAAATTAAAACAAGGAAAGTGGTATATACTCTTCAATACACATGGCATTATATTTAAAAAGGTTGCAATATGACCACTAAATGGAGAAATTGTAAGTACATTTTAATAAAAATGGCATTATATTTTGAGAAGGTTGCAATATGACCTCTAATTTATTTATTAATTAAATTTTAAAAATATATTACAAAATATATGTATTTATTTCTAAACTTAAATACTATACATTGTATAAGTTAAAGAGAATTAATAATGATTAGAGACAAATGCATTGTTATAATCTTAATTTGACAAGGATTAATAATAGACAAAAAAACTTATATAAAACAAAAAATAAAATTAATAAAAAAAATATATAAAAGATAAATTGATCCAAAAGGGATGAAGTTCATAAATCAAACCAAAGTTTAGAGGCAACTTAATTATGCACTTATATTAGCAAAAGCAACACTAACAATTGATTTACACTTTGACTGTAATGTTAAACTTTAGAAATAAATAACATATTTTTTATTATAGTTAAAAAAATTAATTTGTAAACAGTTGATTGGATAAAAAATTTGATGTGTTATTTCATCCTTTAATTTCATCTATCCACAAAGTCACTGGGAAACTCTCTGTTATACGAGTGAGAGGGCACTATTCACAGATGTTATCTTCCCTACTAACTACATTTGCAAACTAGGTGGATACCTGATATGATTTAGAATATTAGTTTGCTGTGCTAAGATCTTCCTTAGATTATAAACAAAATGATTTCATTGTGCTTAAGGATTCATCAATTTTTGCAAGTGAAATGAAGAGTTTTAATGTTGATTTTATGAGCAATTTAACATAATAAAAAACTGAACAACAACATAAACATGTACAGAACATCATCAAAAACACATTACAACAAGCACATGATAAAGGAGTTCACCCTTCTTGGGCGACATCTCTTTGGTCTAGCTTCAAATGGTTTGGCCTCTCTATTATGCTCAAAAGTGTAAAAAATTGTGTTTACAATGCTCAAATGCTTATGAAACCCACTCCCATTAGTCCAAAATACTAAAAAATGGATATCTAGCCTGTTTTTTGCAACCAATTTGGTGGAAAACTAAGGAAGTTATGACTTCTCCTAGTTTTACCACTATTTGTTCCACAAATTGCTCCACTTCCGACAGGAACCCACAATTTTGCTCCAAAATTCCGCTAACCGAGTGAGAATTTTTCCGTGCGGCGGATCATAATTCGTCGGCACCAACTGTACATCGCAAATCGCAATCGACAAGGACCGACAGGCTTAATTTTTGTGTATGCGGCGGATGATTGTGCAATTGCGATGTCGCAGACCCAACAATACTATAAACTGGAACTAATGAACCTCTTGCATCCAAGAACTTATCGCAAATCACAGTTTGGTGGTGCCTCAACAAGTAATCATAATGTGGGCCTTTGTGCCATTGCGCTATGTGATTATGATATCTCATCGCAACCCAAACCTGCGAGGGATGATTTTTTGTAATTCCTTCCCTTAGTCGATGTGCGATTGTGATCTATCACATCGCGCCTCTGGCCTATTCTTGAAAGCCTTCCCGCCTGCCTTATCACATCGCAACCCTTCCCTGCTTTGGGGCAGATTTTTAACGCCAACCTACCTGCGATTACGATCTGTGACATGCAGGGGCCAATGGAGGCTTGCCACTTGGGGCCTCCTCATTCACTGAAGGACCTTGCCACATCATCCAATCTTGCTATGTGTCCAAGTCAAACCTGAACTTTGACTTGCTCAAACTTCTGCATATGAGCTTGGATTTGAGTGTCGTTCACACCGTTGGAATCAAAATGACGACCTCTTCGATTTGAAGCTAAGTTTAACAAGATTCTGGCACTTTGTTTTTTGAGCCTAATTTTGAGCACCTGATCACTCCTCCCCATTGGAAGCCTTTTGGACCCCAAAAGGATCACTTTCAATTGTTTAGCAAGTGAGGGTAGAGTTCCCTCACCTTTCCAATCTCGATCCATTGATCACTGAATTGGAACTTGTGATCTCCACGATTCTTGTCGTGCCTTTCTGTGTATTTGCCTTTAACCTTTTCAAGTTGTTCTTGCACTGTTTGATGTACCATTTGGAGTCGTTCAATGAACTCTTCGGCCTTATCCATGTTACTATCAGTAGCAACATCCTTCTTACCAACATGATAAAATACATTATCATGCAAATGGTAAGCAAATTCCTCCATTTGATTCCTTTGCCTCAAGCTTGAATATACATCTTGAAAGTATGTATTTTTCTGAATATAACTTTTGACATGTAAAAAAAAATTTTGCTTGAAGAAAGTAGTTATACAAACTATAGGCCTAGAAAGTACATGAACAAACTTGTCACTTATACCTTTCTTATACCTTTTGACCGAGTGGAATAGTAGAAGAAAACCCATCCAATGAAAGTGCCTTTGTCACTACAACTTAAACACTTTATCATTGAAAATTTCTGAATGAAAATAAATGGTCTTATCACATTGCAAAAAGACTGTGCCCATGGCATAGTCACATATAGCAACTTGAAACTTAAATGGTTGTTCAAGTCTGGAAAAGAAGTACCGGGGTTGTACTGATATTTTGTTTTAAGACATCAAATGCCTTTTGTTATTGGAAGACTTTTTGCACAACTGCCAACGAATGCAAATGAGCTATAACAGAAGAAAAATTAACAAAAACTCTCCTCCAACATTGGGTTGCTCCCAAAAAACCTTTTATCCAAATGATTGTCTTGAGCTTGTCTACGTAAATTACAAGCAGAGCAAAGGCATCTACGACTTCATGAGGATGTATGATTTCTTCACCTGTGTCTGCAGGAATGGAGTCAATACCACCACAGACTGTTACGACTTCAATCTTGGAGAGGTCTAGCATCATCTGACCTTCTCCACATCCCACAAAGACTACCAAAAAGCCTTTGGGAATCTCAACATGCTTGCAAGAACCAATTTCACAGCTCAAGTACATCAAAGAATTTTTATCTAACATATACTTTAACATCTTCAGAAACAAATGTTCTTGACATACAACATCAAGTATTTTTTTCTCACGCATGACATGTTCATAATGAAAATTTATGAAAATGAAAATGTCATTGAAATAGACTATCCTATCTAGAAATGGCTTTAACACCTCTTTCTTCATATGCATAAAAATAGTAGGAGCATAGAAAAGACCGAAAAGCATAACAAGCCATTAAAACAAACCTTGCCTGGTTTTGAATGTCGTCTTCCCTATATCTCCTTCTCCTTCAACAACTCTACTTTGATGAAAACCACTTCTTGAATCCCATTCAAGGAAATGCTTACCATTCTTCTCGGGCACCAAAACAAGAGGTGCACCACATGGTAAAGGAGTAGACCGAATGATCCTTTTATTCAACAATCCTTGGATTTGCGTCTTAATTTCTACACTTTCCATCATTGACATCCTGCACATGCAAATGTTAGGAGGAAGACACTTTTGCTGCAACTGTAACTCAGGTTGGATTCCCCTCTTGAGAAGTAATCCCTTTGATTCCTGAAACATTTCATCAAAGTGGTTAACAACATCAACCAAATCAGTTTTCAAATTCGAATTACAACCATCAAATGCTTCATAATTAATATCATTCTCAGGTTTGATCATGAGAAGCACAAGATTCGTGCTCGAATTCACCAGTCTTTTCATTTGCCCTGCATTAACAATCGAAATATTTGTTTTCTTACTGTGAGCTCTCATAATATATTCTACTCCATTTTTGAATAAATTATATTTATTGTCATGTCGATGGAAGATAACTTTTTTGTCATAAAGGTACGGGCTGCCCAAAACGATGCCACTGATATCTAATGGCACAACGTCAAGCTCCACTTCATCTATAAATTTTGTAGTGATAGCAAATTTTAGTTTACACTTTCTCATAACCTACAATTCGCATTGTAGCACACCCATCCAAGTGGATACATTTATGATGTGGAACAGTTTCCAGATTTAAACTCTTGACAATTTTTTCAGAGATAAGATTGGCTTGAGAACCGCTATCGATCAACTTATCAATCTTGTTAAGTTTTGAGATCACCCTTATGTGAAACAATTCTATGCTCCTCTTTTCATTTGGAGTTTCATTTTGCGAGTTGAGGAACTAGTGTTGGAAATGATTCCTTTCCTTGAAGCCCCATGGCTGTGATTTTCGTTTCATCACCCGATTCAGACCCCAAATCCTCTTCTTGAGTGATTGCAACTGTCTTTTCTTTTCCTTTGTTGTTGAATTTATTTGGTTTCATTTCGGGAAGAAGCTTCCAACAATGATCTTCATCATGACCCTCTCTGGAACAATGTTTACAAATTGTTTTCTCTCCTTCTTTTTTAATGGATGCAGTTTTCTTTCCCTTGAAACCCTTTTCTTTCTCTTTACCCTTAAACGAGGTTTTACTACCTTCTTCTGGGGTGTTTTTCCCTCTTGCCTCAAGATGAGTGGCTTGCACACACACATCATCTAGATTACTAGGATTAAACATTAAGATAGTATGCCTAAGTTAACTGTGTAAACCCCCTATGTACTTCAGCAATATGTCCTGTGATTGCAAATCTACACCTAACATCAGAGAGCATTTTCTGAATTCTTGGGTGTAATCTTGCACATTTTGACCTTTAAGTTGTCTAAAGTTTTGCCAATTCATGATGGCTTTCTACATATAAGCTAGATGGTAGAATTATCTTTTGATTGCAGCAATGAAATCATTCCAAGAAATTGAGATCTTATCGTGTTTTTTAATCTCCTCTTGGGTCTTTGATTCCCACCATACTAGCGTTTCACCCTCCATTCTCAAGGAAGCTAACTGAATCTTTATGTCATCCTCTTGAAGGTTTTGAATCCTGCAATAGGCCTCTAACTGAGAAATCGAATTATCAAACTTCTCTGCATCTAGTTCACCATTATACATGGGAAACTTGAATTTAACGTCAAGTTTTAAAAAAGGTGATTTACAAGTTCCTTTTGAAGAAAGATGATGAGTATGAGTATGGGTTGTATTAGTGGAAGAGTGTGAAGATGTTTGTGAAGAAGAAGATGAAGCAGATGGTGGAGAGGGTGGAGGTTTGTCTCCATTCCCATTACCCCCTTTTCCATTACCTCCTCCCGAAGAGCCTTCTCCTTTGGGAGGTTTGGAACTTTCTCCTTGCAACCTGGTATTCCTCTCTTCATAGAGGACCTTCACCATCTCTGGCATGTCAAAGAAAGCCTTTCTAAAGCTCTTCTCATCTTTTGTCATGTTTGGAGGTTCTCCTTCATGAGACATGATCTCTGGAGTCTCAACTTCAACTTGAGGCTGAACTAGTGTTGGAGATTGTGGAAACCTTTCTCTTCTTCCACTTGACCCAACTTCAGGGCTTCTAACCATCTTTCCTTCACCTCTTTTTCATTTTAACCTTGTAAGCATGACATAAACTTGCAAAGAATTAAATCCTTCTTTCACAAAGCAAACCTAGTTCTCAGATACCAAATTGATCTGATTTAGAATATTCGTTTGCAGTGCTAAGATCTTCCTCATATTATAAACAAAATGCTCTCATTGTGCTTAAGGATTCATTAATTTTTGCAAGTGAAATGAAGTGTTTTTATGTTAATTTTATGAGCAATTTAACATAAACTAGAAACTGAACAACAACAAAAACCTGTACAAAACATCATCAAAAGCAAATTACAACAAGCACATGATAAAGGATTTCACCCCTCCTGGGCTATGTCTCTTTGGTCCAGCTTTCAATGGCTTGGGCCTCTCTATTATGCTCAAAAGTGTAAAAATTTGTGTTTACAATGCTCAAATGTTTCTGAAACCTGCTCCCATTAGTCCAGAATACTAAAAAATGGATATCTATCCTCTTTTTTTGCAACCAATTTGGTGCAAAACTTAAGAATTTATGACTTCTCCTAGTTTTCCCACTATTCGTTCCACAAATTGCTCCACATCCAACAGGAACCCACAATTTCGCTCCAAAAATCCACCAACCGAGCGAGAATTTTGCCGTGCGGCTGGCCATAATCCGTCGAAATTGAATGTCCATCGCAAATCGCAATTGGGAAGGACTGACGGGCTTAAGGTTTGTGTACGCGATGGGTGATTGTGTGATTGTGATGTCGTGGACTCGACGACACTATAAATTGGAACTGATGAACCTCTCGCATTTGGGAACTTACCACAAATCTCAGTGTGGTGGTGCCTCAACGGGTAATCATAATGCGGGTCTTTGCACCGTTGTGATTTATGATTGCGATATTGCATCTCAACCCAAACCTGCAAGGGCCGATTTTCTGTAATGCCTTCCCTTTGCCGATGTGTGATTGCGATCTATCGCATCGCGCCTCCGACCGATTCTTGAAAGCCTTCTCGCCTCCCTTATTGCATCGCAACCCTTCCCTGCTCGGGGGTCGATTGTTAATGCTGACCTGCCTACGATTGTGATTTGCGACATACAGGGGCCAATGGTGGCTTGCCACTTGGCACCTCCTCATTTGTTGAAGGAACTTGCCACATCATCCAATCCTGCCATGTGTCCAAGTCAAACTTGAACTTTGACTTGCTCTAACTTCTGCATATAATCTCGGATTTGAGTGACGTTCACACCATTGGAGTCAGAATGACGAGCTCCTCGATATGAATCTAAGTTTAATAAGATTCTAAAACTTTGATTTTTGAACCTAATGACGAGCACCTGATCAATAACTATCTCAAATTTTCTATATATTGTATCCCATACTAGACTGCAACCAACCATCTTAGCAAATATTCATGGATGATCAATTCACACAACTCCAATAAAGGAGGTCCTATTTCCATTATCTCTTGGCTTATTGTTGATATTGGATCCCTCTATTCAAATAGTGCTTCTTGCTGCATCAAGTCAAGATTTTGGGACATGTTTTATTATAACTTACATTATGGAGATAACTTTGTTGAACCCTATCAGACAATATGTTTTCCTTTAAGTCTGCATGGAATTTGATTGTCTTTCATCATTCACATGTTTTGTACGTTATTTTTGTGCCTGATCATTGTCTAGTTTGGGGGGTAGCATTTGTGCTACTAATTACCATTTCACATCTACAAAATATTCCAACGGTTGCAACTCAAAATATGCATTTTCTGTAGTTGAGTAGAGTTTGTTAGTAAGTTAGCCATGGGAAAGGAAATGGTTGAGGTTATTTTGTGTGTGAACCACAAATAATTGTGACATCAAGTCATAGAACACAGTTCAAGTCCCCTCTCCCCCAAAGTAATATATCCAAGCTGTAGTTAAGGCAGGTTGAAGTAGTCAAGTTACCGAACCATATCCAAGCTATGCCCGTCCAAGGTATGAAGTATAAGCTAGTGGAAATAACCAATTAATTGTATGGATATATAGAATATTATTTACAATACAATCAATTTTTTTTCTTCCGATTACTGAATACCCATATTTTTCATTTTTTTCATCACTTTTATCTAGTATTTACTTAGTTGACAAAGTCAAACCCACATTTTATTTTTGTTTTTACTAAGCTCAACAATCGATTGAATTCAAGAAAGTAGATGTCCATGTCCACGAATTCAAGGGTAGCAGTTCCACATGGTTTTCATAACGTATTGGTTGTGTTGGCATTACTTGTTTTTATGTTGAAATTTGAGTAATCGATGAATCTCATATGGATTATAAGTAAATGAAGCATATGATTATTTAGTTACATTACTACTTTTGTTATGTCAATTGACTGTAATATTGTATGATGTGAGATATATGGAGTAATCTCACTCATATTTATTTGTCAGTAGCATGGGTGTTTCAAAAATTTTCAATGATGGAAATGAGAGTAACTAGAAATTGCACCACATGTTGCAAAGGAAACGTCGTAAGGCGGTAGAATAGGAAACAATAACATAGCATTTTTTTTTAATGCAATTTTGTTTCTTTACTCGTGTTTCTTTTTTATCATATGTTTTGTTTCAGGGATATTCCAACAAGGCCAATGTTCAAGAATATGTTGAAAATGAAGGTAATACGCAACATGTTAACTTGAAAGGATTTATGAAAATGTTCTTCATTAGGATTGAGTAATTGTTATAAGTAAAAGGTGTTGCACTAAAAACAACAATGTTTACCCCCTGCCTCAAAAACACTCCCAAAAGGCTTCATGGTCCAATTTGCCACACTAGTTCCTAATTGTAAAAAGGGTCCTGTGAGTTGATTGCTCCACTCTTATCCACTCTGAAAGAATCAATATGGATGATAAACAACATAATGATCCAATGTGGTTCAATGATTGAATCATGGCAGCTGATCTTAATAAGGCCAACAAAGGAATGTTGACGAAAATGAACTATGCATGAAAGAAGCACACGGTTTTCCTAGTACTTGCAAAGGGGTAACATGAAGATGAGAGTCCCACCAAAAGATCATTTGAATGTTAAGATACACATTTAGTGGGTAAATAAAGGAAAAAATGAGGACTTGAATGCCTCGTTGAGAAACTAGATGAATATAATGAATAGGATAAAACTACAAATGGAGGCACACAAGGGTAGGGGCATAGATGGAAATCTCCTTATGAGTGGATGAATGGTGGTATGCAAATAAATAAAGCATCACAATACAAATGAAGTGAATGATTTGTGATATGTGATAATCCAACAAATACTGGCCAATAGTGTGGGAGTCTATGGGTTAAGGCTATGAATACACCAAGTAGCGATGCATGAGGCTAAACCCTAGGATGTAGACTGAATAAACTCCTAATCATATGGATGATTGAAGGAAGTGCATGAGGCTTAACCCTAGGATGTTGACTTAATAAACTCCTAATCATATGAATGATTGAATGGCATGGGCACCAAAACGTAGTAAGGGCCACCATGCTTGGGCATTAATGAAAGGAAGGCTCTATGTCTAGGTATATGATAAATGCTAAAGATAGATGGGTTAATTTATCTACGTAAGAAAGGGTGGTCCTATATATGGTAAATGCTAAAGATGGATGGTTTAATTTATCTACGTAAGAAAGGGTGGTCCTATAAGAAATTTGAAGGGGGATGAAAGGGAAATACAACATTATCAAGAGAGATATGTTATGGTAAATACCAGTGAAAGAAATATAACTGAAGAGGACCACTTTCCATAGTGATATAAGGGCATGTATGGAGAATTCCTAAATGAAAGTAAGCCAATCAGTATTGAAGTGTAAATGCACTTAAGAAAAGAAAAATAATGCATAAATATTTGAAGTAAGAATGTTTCCTACTTGAATGACCCCAAGAGTAAAGGCTCCCTGAAGAAGTTTTAAAGAAAAAAAAATATAAGAATGGCATTTTGAAGGGCTTGGAAATAATGACATAAGTGGCTTATCAATTATAGTTTGTATGAGTCTGTATAAGGAAAAACAAAAAAAGAACGATTGCTTTAAAAAGAGTAAATCCCAACATTCAAATTCACTTTTGCATACTAAATTTGAAGAGGAGGAGGTGGTCCTAAATCTTTATATGTTCATCATAGACATATTAACTGTGGGAATTTTAATTAGTAAGTCTAAAGGCATGTATATCAAAAACCTCATCTTCAAGAATAGGTGTATGCTCAATAGAATGTACCCAACCCCACTAATTAGAATATTAATAATAAAAGAAGAGTAAGGAATAAAAACAAATGGCCAAAATCAAATCCAAGGGAATCCACATAAATTTCATATAAAAAATTGATTTAAATATATATATATATATATATATAATAGAATTTGTTAAAAGAATAGAATTGCTTTTTCACTCACAAATTTTACAATTTTCATTTTGTTAATAAAATTTGTGATTAAAAACAATATGAATATTCCATACACAATATTATCATCAATGTCACTTCACAACTACGATGTACCAACACCATGCAAAAAATTAAATTAGTAGAAAAAATTCAAATTTATTTTGGTGAAAGAGTCAAAATTATTACATGGGTGTCAAAGAATGAAAGCTCACTTGAATGATGTTTATCTACTACGAATGAGATACATTTTAAAATTTTGGATAGCATATCTAGATCAGGATTAAAATAAAACTAATAAATTTACTAAAATTGAAAAAAATAATTCATAACCATCAAGAACTAAAAAAATAAGTAAGTCCATTCCAATGGTAATTATCAAAATCCCCCAAAGATGAAAACAATAACAAAAATAAACAGTGAAAATGGTTCAGTGACATCCAAGAAGGATTATCATTATATAAGTTGGAGAATGGGATGAGAGGCAATGTATTGAGAGCTTCAGGAGAGCACAACCGAGGATATTTAACAATTGGAGAATCTATATTCTTGTAAACATTTCAGTAACAACAAAATAAACATTAAAATGGCCACAATCCATCTAGGCATCATAACAATGTGATTCTTATTTTATTTTATAAGAAACATTACAAATGGTACAAGTAGCCCAGACTTAAAACCTCAATTTTTCTCCAGCATATTTAGATTCTGACTGTACATAATTATCAATTTCTAATTCTAAGTGAGCACAATCCATACTCTCTCCTTTAAATGAATAAAATTGTTTTTCACTCAGAAATTTTACAATTTTTGATTAAAAATAATATAATTTTTTCATAAATAATACTAACATCAATGTCACTTCACAACTACAATGTACCAACGCATGCAGAAAAATAAATTAGTAGAAAAAAATACAAATTATGTTTCTCCAACATCTTTAGATTCTCGCTGTACATAATTATCAATTCCTGATTCTAAGTGAGCACGGTCCATACTCTCTCCTACATGTTGATTTTCTAGTTGAAAGTGATCCCTCTCTAGGGATTGTTTTTGGAGTGACGTTAAAAATTAAAAATTCTCCAGCATTGCCAAATTCTAATTGCGAGGAGAATTTCTCAGGAAGTTTGGCATGAAAACCTTACTTTCTCCAGCATGATCAGATTATGACTGTGGGTGAACTTTTTCCAAGGAAATTTTCCTAGATTTTTTTTCCCTTCTTCAACACTATTTAATTCTACTCGTAGATCTATTGATGCTTTCTCAAGAAACTCTATACTTTCTCTTGCGTTACCCGAGTAAAATTTGTTGTTTTCATTTTTGTCGATACCAGGAATCATAGTGGAACTAAAAGGTGGGAAATCATCTCCATCTGCATCCTCAGGTACAAAATCATCAAATTATAGGACATGTGTTCTTGCTTGTATCAACACAACCTTTGAAGAGTCCAATACAACTGCATAGTGCGAAATTTGGGTGGAGTCATTTTTAGGACTTTCTACACCACAAAGCTTCCATTTGAATCATGTTTAAGAAATACCCTTCCTAGTAGTGACATTGCTCCTATCAGGGTGAAATAAAGTTGATGTGGAATTGATTGCACAAGGGCTGCAATTGAAATCGGTTGGATAACAGGCAACGAAGGTGAAGCAATTAATGAATGTGCAACATCTGCAGTCGGAATTTGGCTTGCATCAACTAGATCCACTTTTGGGACATAGTAAGAAATGGACAAACCTTGATACTCCATGGAAAAGGAATAATAAAGCTTGTCCTGGCTAGGGATTCAGGCTCCAAGGGGCAACATACTTCTCAAAAAATTCTTCCACGCCTTCTCATCCATAAACATATTGTCTATCATTTTTTCTTAATTCTGAGTTAGCTTCAACCTCCTTTTTCCAAAAATTAGGTTTTAAAAGTTAGGGATTCCAACCAAGGTTTACCTATAATTTGTGAAATACAAAGGAATTTATACTGAAGAACTTAGGGTTTCAAATTAGGCTTTCCCTGGTATAAATAAATTATAATTTATATAACCTAATTATCAGAGAACTCCATCACTAGGAGCGAATCGACAACCATCTGCCACTGTTTTCATCGCGAGTTCTAGGAATCAATCAAGAACTCAAGGCTTCAAAACCGACTTTCCCTGGAATAAATCAATTATGATTTATATAACCCAATTCTCAAAGAAATCCACGATTGGGAGTGAAATGAAAACCATCTACCACCCTTTTCATCGCTAGTTCTGGGAATCAAATAAGACCTTGACCATAAGGGTTGAAAAAAAACACGTGGGATGGTTTTCAACTTAGCTTATATGAAACTCTAAGGGTTTCTTCCTACGGGTTTCAAAAATTCAACAATTCATAACCGAAATCTGTTTAGATTTGTGTTGCTTAGAGTAAGGAAGGAAAACCCGTTAACAGTAAAATAAATCTGAAACTCTTAAAATTACCTGTGCAACTGCAAACCTGTATGTTGTTCTCCATATGCACCTATTTAAACCCCCAAAAGAAAAGAAGTGATTATTTCTAAAGCATAATGAAGAAAAAAGAGATATAAACCTATGTGGAAAAACAACAGGAAATTACCTTTAGCTTTGGGAGCAGAAGATTGACAACAAAACGAGTATTCTTCAGAATATTCTACAACTGATAAAGCATTAACACCATGCTTAGACCCTGAATGGATGAAGGGGCTTATGTAGAAATTTCACCTGTAGAACAAACCGATATATGCAATGTCCTAAAGCATAATACTTGTTCTACTTCTACAAAACATTAAGTGGAAGCATAATCGAATTCATGAGCAACATCAAGTAGAAACATGCATAACGGATCAAGAGAAATATTCACACATAACACAAGATATATCCAGGGGAAAGCACCAACATAAAACCCCTATCTATATTATCAATCAAGTGGAAATCCTCAACAACATACAAAAAGAATCAGCTCAAAAGCTATCTCGCTCTCTCTGTACTCTGATGATCTTCAATTAGAAGATAAAAATCATGGACTACCTAGGCCTCAATATATAGGCCACAAGTCCTCCAATCTCCTATAATAGATCCTTCTCCATGAAAGGGATACTTGCTAGAAATATCCTAGCATCTGATAGTACACTGTCCCTCATCTGATCTCAACTGAGTCTCTGACAGAACTGACATGCAACAATTATCCATGAGTGAATCCTCAGTTATCTAAAATAATAGTTGTCACATGCATGCAAGCATTAACAAACTATATTTTATTATTTT
>APFE031116436.1:6909-23061 GCA_000404065.3 Pinus taeda
CTTAGGAACCAACAGTTCCTCCATAGCCTGTAGTTGGAGCTCCCTCTCAAGGGAAACTCACATGGCCTTCTGCTCATCAAACTTGAGATCTCTGCGAACCACTGTCCTCTGACTAGTAGGCAAGTACACCTGATAGTTATGAGGTGTATCAGTGTACCCCACAAATATCCTCAACTCTGCTATCAGCTCAAGCTTCTTCTGTCCATCCTTTGTCACATGGAAATATACCGATGAGTCAAATATCCTGAAGTTACCCACATCTGGTCTCTTACCAAAGAAAGCTTCCTTTGGTGTCTTCATCCCAAGTATGCGATGCAGGATTCTGTTATGCAAATAGACCACTGTGCTGCATGCCTCAACCCACAAGTGAAGTGGTAGGCCTTGGTCATGCAACATTGCCCATGCTGCCCCTAAAATAGTTATGTTCTTCTTCTAAGCCACCCCATTCTACTGTGGATTATGAGGTGTTGTCAACTCTCATTTAATTCCTTCTACTGCATAGAAGTCCTTAAAATATTGAGATACATATTCTCCACCATTTTCACTTCTCAAGGCCTTGATCTTCTTCCGTATCTCTTTCTCAACCAAACCTTTTAACTCACAATTTTTTTTGAAAGTTTGGTCCTTCTTCTGCATGAAATAAATCCAGGATTTATGAGAATAATCATCAATGAAAATCACATAATACCTTTGCTTCACTATGGATGCCGTCGATAATGGTCCATAGAGATCAGTATGAACTCGCTCTAAGATAGCCTCAGCTCGACTGCCTCAATCATGAAAGGAAGACTTGGTGTGCTTTCCCAAGGTACAACCTTTTCATGTGTCAACTTGCTCAAGTTTACCTTTGGTACGTCTTGTAGATATCTACTGCATTATCTTCAAAGCCCCATGATGCAAATGGCCCAACTGCTTGTGCCACAACTCGCCAATGTCTTGGTTTTGCACCAATTCTGCTTTCGTACTCAATGTTGCACAATCATCTACCTCTAGTTTATAGAGATTCTTCACCTAAATCCCTATCCTCTTGGTCTGACCCATGGCTATGTGTCTTAGGAATGCCTTTCCTTTACTGAAGACAACATCGTTGCCTTTGTCCTCCAACATTGCGACCGATACCAAGTTCTTCTTCAGTCCAGGCACATACTTCACATCTGTCAAGATGAGAGGAGCTCTATGTTCCCTCTGAAATGCAACTGTGCCACTCCTGAAACACTATACCTTCCATCGTCACCCATATTTATGCACATCTTGAGGTCTTTCTCCTCCAAGGCACTAAATAAATTTTTATCACCAGTCATGTGGAATGAGGCTCCACTGTTAAGGTACTAGACATAACCCATCATCGATGACACCATGGATGCGATGAGGGTAAATTCCATTTCAAACTGAGAGGCTAATGCCTCACCTTCCAAGGATCCCTTCTTGGACTTCTTCGATGGGAAATTAGTCGCATAATGTCCCATCTTGTGACAATTAAAGCATCTTACTTTAGACATGTCACCCTTCTTCCATACATGAGAAGAATTCAATTTGAAATGGGAAGCCTTCCCCTTCCCTTTCCTTGCTTTACTTGCTAAGGCCAGATTTTCTTCATCATCATTCTTGGATGAAGAACCATCTCGTGTGCTCCTCCTGCATAAGATCCGACCACATTCATTCCTAATCTGGCAGTTTCTCCCTTCCATTCACAAAGTCCTGTTAGCTATTCCAACTCTTTGGAAGGCCAAGGAGAGCGAGGCTCACCATATCATCATCAGCAATAGTTATTCCCACACTGCCAAGCTCATCTCTATAGGTGTTGAGCTTATTCAAATATGTGGAAATAGTATCTCCCTTTTTCATCTTGATTCTTCAAAGCTTATCCTTGAGAGCTAATTTCCTCTGGCTGCTACTATTCTGGTAGAGGTCCTTCAATGTCTTCCACATTGAAAATGGAGTATCCTTCCTATGGAGACTCGATACAATATGGTCTCGAACTCCCTCAAGGATGATAAGTCTTGCCTTCGCCACACACTTTTTCCACTCAGCCAACTCTTATGCATTAGTTGAAGTTGGCTTTGGGATTTCTTGATCAATGAATTCATTCAAGCCATTGTCTTCTAATATATCCTCCATTCTATCTTTCCATGCTATGTAATTTGAGCTATCTTCCAAGGCATACTCAAGTCTCAAGCCATAAAACTTCATTGGCCAACCTTGAAGTATGATATGAATTTGATTTGCACTTGCAACCCCGAACTTCAAACTTCAAATTCTCTTCCTAGTATATTGTTCACAGCTCTATTACCATGTAAAAAATTCAATGTAGGTTAACCCGATAATGCAATATAAATCCAAGAAGAATACTATAACCTACTTCTAATATCAATTTGCAGAAGCTTAAAGATCGAGCTAAACAATATAACCAAAAAAAGAAGAATCAATGGCACAATACACATGAAAATACTTTGGGGAAAGCCTCAGATAAAAACCCCACACTAGTGTATTATCATACATGGTGGAAATACATAGGAATTATACAATGCCTTAGCTCTCACAACTTGCCAGCTCTCAGTACAATCCTCACAGATGCTCACAGGAAATCTTGGCTTCTCTTCAGCCTTCCTCTCTTTGCTCCAAGATCCTATTCCCTTGTGTTGTTCCTTGTGGATGATTCTCCTATTACCAAGTGGAACACTTCCTCCAAAAATGTGCAATCCTCAAGGATTAAATCCTTGACTACATGCATGAGTTTTCTCCATGAGAAAACACATGCAACTGATAGTACATTGTCCTTGACATTAACCTCAACTATCTCTTTCTCAGAATAGACATGCATGAGTTTTTGATGAGGGAGTCTTCAACTAACTGGAGTAGCACTAGTTGAGTGCATTAATGCATCAATTGACTGTTAACTCAGTATTATTTCCTCAAACAGTTTGGAACTAATTGAACTGGACGTAACTCAATAAACTAAGTTAACTAATTACAACTCAAATATAACTCAATCTTATCTCCTTAATTTAAGGGATAACTCTTGCATGACTTCAGAAAGACTTCTAACTTGAATTTCTCCAACTAATTAATTTAAATAAATTAATTAATTATTTCCAAGTAGTTGTTAAGACTAAATTCGATTTTAATTTGCAATTTAATTCAAGGACAAATTAAATTGGAATATTCTTGTTGCCATATTTCAACATATGATAGGAAACTAATGATACTGACATTATCATAACTGGTCACCAAGTCTGAATAATGCTTACAGTTGCATAGCTATAAGACAAGAGGTCTCATCACAAGCCAACTTGTTCCATATCATTATAACCTGTGAACGACATTGTCAACATCTAACTAACAAACGGCGATGATGGCTTTCAAGGAAATAAAAGAAAATTTTAGAAAAAGATCAATACCTCCAAGATTTATTATAGTGGATGGGATACTAATATTATTCGATTAAATGCTAACCCTGTTGAGGCTATGGATGCTTGTTGGCAACAAAGGCTCTACTAATGAAAAATAAGGCTATCTTAATGCTAAGCTTCCATAGTCCTTTATTTCATCTTTTCAACTGATAAAATGACTGACAAAGATAATGTTGGTTCTTATAAATAAAAATTTATTAAGTTTGCAAAATAATGAGTTATGTTTCATTCAAAGTAATCTCAATCAATATAAATTTCAATATTTTGTTCTTTCTAATTCTTATTCCTTTAGTTATCAAAATTCCATCTATGATTACAAAGATAATTGTTTCGCTCATTACATCCCCAATTGTTGTAGCATTCAACAACCCCCGGTTTTACACCTAATTATCAATAAATAATGGGGACCCTTCATTTATATGTTTTAATCTCTTTTAATGAAATAGTTGATTTTAATAAAGTTGGAACAAATTTGAATTAGTTGTAAGGTTTAACAGGCTTGAGGTCTTTCCTTTATTAGAACTTTACATATCGAAGTTACACATTTAAAAAAGCTACGATAAACGTAAAATTTTGTAAGCCCTACTCACAAAGTCAAAGCTATATCAAAATAATTCCATTGGAACTCTATTATATTGTAACTTCCTTCATAATAATGTTACGATAAAACTCCTCGACGTTTTTCTCCCCAAAGCTTACTTTATTAAAGTAAATCATATAAAGTGCTTTTATCAATATTTATAATAAGACTTGCATGCTTTTATATAAATGAATATTATAATTATCCATTGGCCCCACAAGTGTTATTTATTATATCCACGCATTTGTTATCGTGAGTTTTATCATGTGGAACCTCTAATATCTCTCATCTCCGATATCTCTCACCTCTAATATCCACAATCTCTAATATTTCCATTGAAACTCTTTATCAAAACTCTTTTATCAGAAGCCTTTCACTAAAACCCCGATATGAAACCTCTGATATGACTTCTCCGATATGATTCATGCCTCTTTCATTGGAGCTTGTTGTCTGATATCTATCATGACCATTATTATATCAAAATCCTTACACATTGGAAGTTCGGATTATTGCAACTTTCTAATGTTGTGCTTCGATATATTTCTCCAATATAATTCCTCCAATGTGCTGACTTGGAAGGCCCACATGATTTCACATTCACGGACTTAATGTTTGATAGTGGATATTTATTATTTTATAAATTTTAAATGATTTCATTCATTTTACCTCAATTTTATGAAGATTCACTTTAAAGAAAAGATTGGTATTGTGACATTTCATTGTTTGCGCTAAGTCCTCTCTGAAGAGAAGTGTTTTTCTCATCCTTGTGTTTTTTATTACATGCTATCTCTGATCACCGTAACATTGAATAGATGTCGAAAGCAGGGAAGGGAAAGAAGAAAACTGCAGCGTAAAAACAATCTGTCACTCCTTCAATTGAAAGCTTTGAAGAAAAGAATGATATTCCAGGGTTTTTCTTTGATACAATTTGTTCTAAAGACTCTGGAAAATATTTATGGAAAGTGATATACAAAATCTTTGAAGTTGAAGGACCCAGGGTTACCCAAAGGACAATAGCTTTTGATGACTCTACTCCAGTTTCAAACACAACCTACAACGATGTGGCAAATCCCTTCTTACACAAGATTGTGTATGGGCCTAAAATTATTCCCTATATCGATATGGTTTGGTGGGTCATGGATAATATGATTATTTCTAATAGAATAATTGTTACAAATAAGAAAACAGGGACCATATCTTTTGCTACTAAAGACTTATGGAGGATGTACCATCTCCTTGACGCACAATGCAAATATGATAAGAAATACATTGAGGAATTTCTTAAAGAACATGAACATGCATTGGCGCTGATTAAATGATGGAGAAGGGATGCAAACAAACACAAGAAGGAGGAAAGTAGTAAGTATGTCGTAGATTACCTGGATGGTGTGTATTCTCAGATGGTAGTTATGATGTGTAGGATTTATGCACATGTTAATGCACATAAATTTCTTGAACAATGACTACCTATTATAGATGGGGCTACAGAGGGGTATAATTTTGATTTGGCTAGTATACTTTCAGATAATTTAGCTTCCCATATCTTGGCTTTCAGGAGTAAATGAAAAGTTTCTGAGAACATAATATCGCCTTTCTATGTGACTTTTTTATATGAGAACATAATAATGACTTTTTATATGAGTGTTTATATCGTGGACGCTCTATGCTTTCTTTGGACTTTTCATATATGGGTTGGAAGTGGACTTTGGGAGACCCAACCCCTATTCATATCTATCATGATATTCTTTGGGATTCCAAAATACCAGCCACATTTATATAAAATCTTTCATGGGGCCATGTTACCAACATCATATTATCTTTGATAAAAGGGTTCCCCGAATGTCTCTAGAGGCTGAAATTGATCTACTCCAAGTAAGAAATTGGGTTGGTGGAGAAGCATTCACCTATATAATGTTTATGGGATTCTTGGAAATCCTCATGTGTTACCTCTATTCATTCTTGATAAACTTCTTACTAGGGAGATAGTCTATCAGACTTTGGGATATGATATTTCTAAAGTTTTGAAAGAGTCTAATAAAAAGATGTGGTCTGTCTTTCCATCCCAGTTTGGTATATATGCCTTAGATAACTACAAGCATACAATGATTGAATAAAGGTCATTTAGTATCTTAATTTTCCTACTATACCCAACAGATAGTATGATGCTCACCAAGTGGTTAAAAAGATCACATATGCATCAAGTATCAGGCAGTTTTCCCATGAACCAAATAAGTTTGATGATTTGTTTGAGGGAGATTCTTCTTATTCAATGGTTGCACACAAAGTAGAGAAACAATTAACTCCCAAGGAAATGAATCAATTCCTTCGGTATAGTTTCTCTAGGATGGAAAAAATTCCTATGGATTCATTACAGATTCCTCAGGAGAGGATTGTTCCTGATGATGTTGTGATTATTAGCTCTACACAAACTGTTGATACTTCTCAACTAAGAGAAACAATTGCCTATTCTTCTTCTCAGGTAGAGGGTTTTGTGCCTAATGCTAGGTTAGAAGAAATATGGGAGGAATACAATAAAGCTCTTAATTATAAGGCCAGTGAAACTCAGGTTGCTAAGACTCATACACAAATAAAGGTTAAGGACACTCTCAATAACCATGAATAGACTGTCATGCAACTAGCTCACAAAATAGAAGAAAAGATAGATCAACAACTTCAAAATCAACCTCTTCAAGGGGGAAACCTCCTTTACATTACACAAATGAAAAATTATTGGATGATACAAATGAAAAGGCCTCGTTTCTATATATAGGAGTCTAAGGGGTCACCATATAATCAGAGCTGCCATAACAATAATATTCTAAGGGAACAACAATAAAAATAGTGGGATTCTATGGGGTACAATAATAATAATATGGGGACTACATGGGCCCAAGAATACAATAAGAGGGTTGCACTAATAACAATAAGGGGATATAGTAATAGTATAGGGACCTAACATGCCCCTCTCCTTCAAAAAAGTGTTGTCCTCAATGCTTGAGTAGTTTTGGATGCTTCTGTATAAAATGCTCATCCTCCCATGTGGAATCTTCAGTGGGTAAGTTCTTCCACTTGATGAGATAGTTTGAAATTGATCGATTTTGTAGTTTTTGATTTCTTGTTTATGTGACTGATTTAGGTTCCAATATGATTTTTCCTTCCTCTTCAAGTTCTAGAAATATTGTTTTAACTAGGATCTTGTCACCTATAACCTTCATTAAGCATGACACATGGAAAAATGGGTGCACTCGTGAAGATGCAGGAAGCTTCAATTTGGATGCCATAGTAGCAATATTTTATAACACCTTGTACGTATCATAATACTTTGGTGATAATTTATTATCTTTCTTAGCTTTATTGAGGGACATTTGTTTGTATGGCTGTAGTCGTAGAAATACCCAGTCACATACATCAAAACTTTTTTCGTTGCGATGTTGATCTGCCTGTTGTTTCATTCTATTCTGTGCCAAAGTGAGGTTATCCTTTAAGAGTTGTAGAACTTTTTGTTGATGCTCGATGTGATATTCCAATTCTTCAACCTTAGAATTTTCTCTTAAATATGATGTGACAAATGGTGGATGATATCCATAAAGTGCCATAAATGGGGTCATTTTTGCTACAGTATGGAAGGAAGTTTTATAATGCCATTCAGCCAGAGGAAACCACTTGACCCATTGTGTATGTTTATTAGATACAAAGAAACGAAGATATCCTTAGAAACATTTGTTCACTATCTCAATTTTCCCATCAGAATGGGGATGATAAGATGAGTTATGAGCTAACTGAGTACCCAAACAAGAAAATAATTCTGTCCAAAAATTTCCAGTGAAAATGAGATCTCTGTCGCTTACAATAAGCTTTGGGTTTCCATGTAGCTTTTGAATTGTTTCCATAAATGTAGTAGCAACTGTACTGGCTTTAAATGGATGAGATAATGCACAAAAGTGTGCATAATTGGTAAGTCTATCAACTACCACCATGATGACACTCTTTCTTCCACCACAACAAATCCTTGTGATTAGCGTCCCTTTTTACTTCTTTTTTTGCATCTAGAGCCCATTTTTGGTGCTATTTGCATCCATTTATCAGATATGGTGCAAAACTTGACACAAAATTTGCATCAAGTTTTGCACCAAATCTTACACCAAGTTTAGTACCAGGTATTCCAATAGGTTTTGCACCAAATTTTATGACAAGTTTTGTGTCATCCTTTGCACCAGGTTTTGTTCTAGGTTTTGCATCAAGTTTGGCACCTAATTTTGTTTGACACACTTTTGCATACTCATTTGCATCCACTTTTTCCACCTACACTTGTATCAACTTTTGCATCGACTTTTGCACCCTTTTTGCATCCTTTTTTAAATCATTTTTTGCAGCCATTTTTGCATCCCTTTTCCGCCAAGTTTTACATCAAGTTTTCTGTCTAATTTTGCATATAATTTTGCATGTACTTTTCCATCTTGTTTTGCATCCATATATACATCCTCTTTGCATCTATTATTGTGCCCACTATTGCATCTAATATTTTTGTGCCATAATTGGTACCTATTTTGGCACCTCCTTTTGGACCCACTTTTGATTATAATTTTGCATCCACGTTTGCATCCTCATTTGCGTCTAGGTTTTCATCAACTTTTACATCTATTTTTGCATCCCTTTCTGTATCCACTTTTGGATAAGGATTTGCATCGGGTTTTGTGTCTTGTTTTGCATCTACTTTTGCATCGACTTCTATTGCATCCACTTTTGCATACAATTTTGCATCCATTGTTGCACCCATTTTAAGGTCCACCTTTTGCATCCCTTTTTACATCTTCGTTTGCATCATAGTTTGATTCTTTTTTTTCATCTATCATTACATCCACTTTTTTTATGCCACAATTTGCACCATGTTTTGCACTTACTGTTGTACCCACGTTTGCTTCGAATTTTGCATCCATGTTCACATCCTCTTTTTTTTATCAAATATTTGCATTAAATATTGCATCTATTTTTGCATCCACTTTTGTGTCAGGTTTATGCATTGGGTTTTGCATCTTGTTTTGTATCTACTTTTGCATCTACTTCCATTGTATCTATTTTTTGCATCCAAATTTGTTTCGCCTGTTGAATCAATATTTGCTTCCACTTTTACATCCCTTTTTGCATCTTACTTTGCATATTTTTTTGTCTATTGTTACATCCACTTTTGTTGCCCCCTATCTTGCACCTACCATTGCAACCACATTTGCTTCCACTTTTGCATCCACATTTGCACCCTCTTTTGTGTTTAAGTTTGCATCGAATATTGTGTCTGTTTTTACATCCCCTATTGCATCCACTTTTGTTTCATCCATTTTTTCATCTAATTTTGTGTCCACTATTGCATCCATGTTTCTGTCCATGTTTACATCCTTTTTTTCATCTTATTTTGTATCCATGTTTGTCTCTTTTTTGCATTTAAGTTTGTGTCCTTTTCTGCGTCCGTTTTTGCATTAACATTTGTTTCACCACAATTTGTGCCAAGTTTTATGCCTACCATTGGACCCATGTTTGCTTCCACTTTTGCATTCATGTTTGCATCCAAGTTTGCATTGAAAACTGCATCTGCTTTTGCATCCACTTTTGTGTCAGGTTTTTCATGTTGTTGTGCATCTACTTATGTTGCATCCTCTTCATCCAATTTTACTTCTATTGTTGCCCCCATTTCTGTGTTCGCTTTTGCATCCCTTTTCCAACACTCGTCATATTTTCTGCATTGATGATATTCCTTATGGCATTGACAATTATGAACAATTGATGACAATGTCAATAATCTTGACAATAATGAAAATGAAGATGATAGCGATGACATGAATTGTGATTATGATGATAAAGACGATAGTGGTTACAATGGCAATGATGACGATGTCAATGATTATGATGATGACGATGCTAATGACCTTGGCGAATCTTCCCAATTTTTAAATGTTGTCATTGTCATAGTCATAAGCATTACCTTTGGTGTTGTCATCCTTGTCATCATAGCCATAATTATCATCATTTTCATCTAGGTCATCATCAAAAACAATAATGGCATGAATGATGATGATGTCCATGATGACGATTACAATAATGATGATGATAGGGATGATAAAAATGACAATGATGATGATAACGGTGGTGATGATGATGATGATCATCGATCATCTCTCAAAAATAGAGTTGTTATTTCTCTTACATATATTAGTGCGTCCTAAACAACCCTTTTCTAGCACTAATCACATTTTTTGGGTTGATGATATTTCTTACAACATCTATAATATGAACAATTGCAAACAATGTCCATAATAATTATGATGATGATGATGATGGAGATAATGATGATGGCATGAATGGTGATTATGATGATAATGTAATGATGACAATAATGATGACAAGGATGATGGTGATGATTGTTGGCTAGTTGAATTGTTTGTAAATTAAACATTCAAGTACCACATTAATTATCGACCAGGGAAAGTCTTTTTATTTCAAAGGCACTGCGTACTGTATGTACTCAAAGTCCAAAAGCATCAAAAGCTGTAGTATACGCACTTCTTACGTTATATCATTATAGTACTTTAAAATGAAAACAATTAATTAGAATTACAAATCTGAGAAACGAAATAATGAACTTTCTGCTGGCAGAGGATCAGGACCCTATCCTCCAGATGGGGACGTCCAGCACCTGCCCCTGTTATCAGAATTGCTAATGCACACAGAACTCTCATTCACTGGTGAGAAACAAACTCAAAAAGCAATGAAACAGAGTACTAGTGAAGCAAAGAATACCAGAGGTAATGCTGTCAAATCCACACAGAGTACCGAGAAGAACTTACCATACATCTACACAATCAATAGGAAAGTAAATGGGTGAATCTTGTGAGGAAGGTGGGCCCAGTCCTTCTCACAAGATTCCCCGAGAAGACGAAGATGGATTTAAGTGCTCAAAACCAGTTTTATATTCATCTGCCAAAAAGATTAAGTACAATGGAACTCAGACTTGCTGATGTTCTTCAAAACCTTAGTTACAGACCGACCATTGACATCCCGTTTCATGTAGATGTCTCCTCTTTATAGAGGAGACATCTACTACAATAGAATATTACAGCTTTTCAGTTAATACTTTGTGTCAAAAATAAGCAAATTAGAATGCTGTTACAACCATATGATAATGCATCTTTTTCCGGAGCTTTGGCTGTTACACGACGGATAACTGATTGTCTTCTCGGGATTGTCATATCCTTCGCCATTTCCCCATGCTGTTCATGCTGACTGTATGCTTCTTCTCTAAACTTCCGCTTGGTTATGCCACGTTACCATTCTTTAGATAGCTGCCATCTGTTGTCCGTGGCTATTACAAAATAGCTTGCTTTAGGTAATTACTGTTGCTGGTATTGTGGCAACTGCGCAGTTGCTGTTTCTGGTGTTGCAGCAACTGTGTAGTTGTTGTTCTTTGTGTTGCAGCAACTATTCATTATACTCCTGCAAGCTTATGACAGTTGTTTGACAATTTTAGTCAGCGTTTCCACGGATAAGTAAAAAGATATTTACGAATATGAAATAAACAATTAAATATAGACTTGCGGAAGGTTACTTCATACCTTGGGGTTAATATGTCATTATGAAATAAAAGCTTTTGCTTATGACTGTAAAAAGGGTAAATATACGGCAAAAGATAAGGTCAAAATTGGTCAATTGTGAGTCCCAACATCCCCCCCAACTGAAGAGATTGCATGTCCCCATGCAATGTCTAATCTGAGTCTGAGTCGGAAAACTGGGACGAGCAATGAAGATTACTAAGACAATAGCTGAAGGGAGCATCATCGAACCTTTCTCTGAAACCATAAACAGTTCTCAACTGTTTCCATATTGCTGCCTATTCTCTGTTAGAAAGTTCAAACTTCCCCTTGTACTGCTCACCTGGTAACCATAAAAGTGGGAACTTAAACCTGTAGCCTATCCATTTTTCTGCACAAAATTTCATGCTTTCAACATACCGAGGTACCCTTGATAATGCTACTTGCAGATTTGATGGGTTATACGGGTGATATTCTCTCCTTTCTGTGGGGCAGTTATCCCAAAATAGTTTATTTGCTTCCACAGCCAATGATGCTTTGGTTTTTATGTACTGCTGACAGTCTGTTAGGACCTCTGTTCGCAGTTTCATAACATGATCCTTCATCTCATCATTGCCTATCATTTTTAAATGTTGCGAAATGAAAGCGGCAGGGTTCTGAGGTTCAGCTTGAATCCACAAGAGGCAATTTTGTTCATTCTGGAGGCCTGAGATATAGGCATTTTTCCAGGTGAGCTGGTTTGCAAGAAAGGAAATGAAAGCTCTTAATTGTGTATCACCTACTACAGGTGTCATATTGATGTTTCTTTCTTCAGACACCGCCTCATTGTGGAGGTATAATTCACATAGCAGGTTCTGGTCATTTTTGGGTGCTCCTGCAAAAGTTGTCATGAACTGATCTGTTGTGACCACTTGATAGGGTCTCCCTTCCTTGATAGCCTTCAACTGAATAAATGCAAGCCTTTCCCTCAAGAATGTGGCATAGTTGAAGGAGGGCTTCCTTGCTGCGAGCATCCTTTGGCACAGCTCAAACATCAGGGACATCCTGTGTTTTAGTTCCTTAATTTCTTTATACTGTGCCCTGCACTGTTCCAGTGCTTTCCAGTTCTTATAGGCATGGTCAAACCAGGTTCCTTTCTGTTGTTCAAATGCTTTCCCTTGAGATTGATGATATTCTCTCCACCATATGCGTTTGAGTTCCATAAAACTTTCTGTTTCTACCCCTGCATCTTTAACAGTAGGGGGCTCTGTTTTCATGTAGGGATCAACTGAAATTGTCTGTTCTGTAGGCTGGAATAATCCAGCATCTTTTTGTTCACTTTCCACCAAAGCTTCTTTCTTGTTTTCTTCTGGGACTGTTTGCTCTTCTTTTATAGTTGTCTGGGTAAGCCGGGGTGATTCTGCATCTTCTTCCATAATAGTTTGGGTAGGCCGGGGTGATTCTGCATCTTCTTCCTTTTTGTTCTGCATAGCATCGGGAAGCTCCTTTGTTTTTTCTTGTGCAGCCTCTAAGGAACTTACTGGTTCTTGTGTAGCAGTAAGTTCCTGTTCTTGGTCTTGCATGTTTTCTAGATGACCTGTTGGTTCTTATGTGTCAACAGGTCTTACCGACTGCATTTCTTCTAAGGATCCTGTTGGTTCTTGTGTAACAACAGGGTTCTCCTTCTGTATTTGCTGTGAAACTCCTGTTGGTTCTTGTGTAGCAACAGGTTTTTCAGCATCATCAAATTCCTTTGTTTCATTTTCAGCCTCGAGGGCTTCCTCTATTGGTTCCTTCACTAACCTATACCCTGCTTGAGCATATATCTCGCCACAACTTGTACAGAGATATTCAGTATCTTTGCTTTTATCTGCTGCCGAGGCTGCTCTTGCCAAAACGTGCAAACTGAATTCTGCTTCATAAGCTTCCTTGATTCTTATTATCTCTTTCTGGTAATCCTGAATCTGAGCTTTCAGAAACTCAATTTCTTCTTGCAGGGCGGGTATCGTAGTCTGATCCTGTGAGATAGTAGATCCGAGTGGAGGCCGAGATTCTGCTACGTCAATTTGGTCAATATTTCCCACAGGTGGTTCTTGTGTGTCACCTGGGGTAGTGGCTAGTTCTTGTGTTACAACCACTTGCTCACTATCATTGTGGGTGTCGGCAGCTGGTTCTTGTGTTACAGCTACCTGAAGATATGAGGCCACGAAGCTATGAACGCTCTGTATCTCAGCCTCTGTGGGTGAGGGAGAAGGGTTTCAGGAAGTGGCCGGAGTACGGGGTTTTAAAAGAATGGATGGTGGGCTGGAAGGCTCAGGGGATTCGACTACTGCCATTTTTCGTTTTGGTAAAAAGGCAGAAAATTGAGGTGTTTTTCTCTTTCTGCTGGTTCTTGTAACTGAAGTGGTAGTCGGGGTGGTGGATACTTTGGCTGGAACCCTCGTTCTTTTTCTTTTTACTGGGGTTTTCTTTGGCTGCTGCCTTTTTCGTTTAAGCTGCATAATTGGGATATTATCTTCAGAATCATCAGTGGAGATACTGAGTATGGGGGCGGGAGAATTGGTTCTTTTGGGTGACACAGTTAATTCCACTGCTTCTTGTTCCTTTTCTGTAACATGCAGAGGTATTTGCTGGGGTTGTTCGGGGCTATGCTCTGTCTGCTGGGGGTCTTCCGAAGGGGTTTTCTTAGGGGTGTCGTCCGTTTGTTGAGGAGGCTCCTGGTCTTGCTGAGGTATATTCTCAGCTTGACGAGAAGTTTCCTCTTGATGGGGACTGCCCTGCACAGGCTGTGGACTTCCTTCCCTTGGATGGGGATTAATGGGGGGTGGCGGGATGTTTAAAGGAAGAGCCCTGTTAATCAATAGTTGAACTAGGCGATGGTGTTTCAGGGAGAGGGCTGGATTCTTCGCTTTCATAGCATATCGTGCCATATTTTTAAGACATCCCAACAAATAATATGGCATATTCACTAATTGACCATTTCTTAAGTGATTTAACAGAACGAAGTCGTGTTGGTAGATTACCTGGTAACGACCTTTGCATGTTAGATACTGTTTGACGAATTCGGCGACTCTTGGCCATGGTTGAGGTAGCGACCGCAATGCTACACCTCTACCCTTGGTTTCTACCTCCTCGCTCGGACGGAGAAAGTCTTGTTGCGCGTTCAGAATCACTTGTTTCCTGCTGAACCATCTTGTACCAGTGGTTGGAAGTCCGGTGACTTCGGCTATGAATTCTTCCGTGACCGGGACTTGAATTCCTTGGACGACAGAGAATCCTTCTGTCAAATTGCGTGTGAATTCCAGGACTTGCTGTTCGTCAAAGTCCGGAAGTCTCCTGAAATATTCTGTCCATCCAGCTTGCATGAAGATTTGGTAAATTTCTGGAAAGAGCTCCAGAACTGCTGTTGTGGCTGGTTCATGCGTGATGAGGCCTCCTCCCATGGCTATTGTTTCAGTAAGTTTTCAGAATTCGGGGCCGAGCTACCGATTTTAACTCAGAGTATACATCACAATTGGTAACGTGCTGTAGTTTTTACATAGAACTGGGAGAATTAAGGGTGGCGGTGGTTGGCGTGGCTAATTATTATGAAATTGCTTCGGTAAACTCCCCCTTCCCTTTTTCCTACGTGTGAATGATATGATTGGGGAATGTAATCATTTGATGTACCTATCACCTTTTTCCGCTTATCTAGTATTTAATGCTTATTCATAAACGTGCGTGCCTTTGTCCTTTACCTTTTTGGATCGCTGCGTCACAACGTCTTTTCTCGTTTGCTGTCAAATTATAATCATTATCGCGGATCTTAAAAGCACGGGAATATGATAATGACGGGGAAGTGACGATGAGGTTCTGTAATCATCACGAAAGGTGATTTCTTTCGTGTGGAAAGGATATTTCGGATCAGTAAGCACTGTCGTGGCACCAAGATTGGTGTTGCAGCCACAGAGAATTATGTCGGAGAACGGGAAGTGGTGTTGCAGCCATAGAGGTTGTGTTGGAGAACGGGAATGGTGTTGCAGCAATGGGGGTGGTGTTGCAGCAACAGGGGTGGTGTTGTAGTAACGGGGAATGGTGTTGCAGCAACAGGGGTGGTGTTGCAGCAACAGGGAATGGTGTTGCAGCAACGGGGAATGGTGTTGCAGCAACGGGAGTCTGGTGTTGCAGCAACAGGGGTGGTGTTGCAGCAATGGAGATTGGTGTTGCAACAACGGAGATTGGTGTTGCAGCAACAAGGGTGGTGTTGCAGCAACGGAGATGGTGTCCGCCTTATGGTTCCTTTTGAAGCCTTGCTCTCAGCTACTTCCCACGTTCTATCTGCAAAATCTGAAAATATAATATTGCGATCCTTGGCAGGAATTATTAGTTCCTAAAAAAAAATGTCTAATCTTAATAGCTACATAAATAATAGAAACTCAAGTGTTCTGAGGGACGGCAAGTTCCTCTGGAAAAGAATACTGTTTTATTGCCATGCAAGTAGCTTTGAAGTCCTCTTTGGAAATCGGCTGCTGATATAACCGAAGTCGGCAGCCATTCACCAACAGTGGTGTTCTGCTCCCATCGATTGTTACTAGTCTAACTGTTCCATTTGGGAAAACAGTATCCA